>LPNX010338375.1:24470-118857 GCA_001517045.1 Pseudotsuga menziesii | reverse complement strand
GGGGGGGGGGGGGGGGGGGGGGGAGAAGAGATGAATGGAAGGACTTTTCTGGAGGGTTTTATTTTGGAGATGACATAATTATTTGAAACCGTGAGAAGGGAAAATTGAAAGGAGTGGGAAAGGAAGTTGAAGATGGGTGGCCGTGGAGGAAACCAGAAGAAGATCTGAACTAGAGAAGTAGTTGGATCTCAAGAATTAGAAATAGATGGGTAGTTGGATCTAAAGGCCTGCTTGAGAATGTTGTTGCATTTGTGTATGCTGTTTTTCCTGGGGAATCTGAGCATGGAGGGCTAAGGAATATGGGTTCCTTGGAGTTAGGGAGCCGGGGAGGCTGTTCTTAGCTAGCTGGGTGGTAAATCTGTTTTGTGGTTGAGTTTCGTAGTGCAAGGGAAAACTAGTTATCTAAATGGATCTAGCATGGAAAAACTATTGATTTACAAGTATTTGCTGCTATTTCAGTTTTATAATTCTTAAAAAAATTGGATCTTAGATGGTTGAATATGTTGTAAGTTGTTTTATACCTGCGCTATTAGAGTTACAAATTTGTTAGTATTGAAATTCGTACTGCTAATTGGATTGAAATATACCTGAAATGTTAAATTGGTTAGTACCTATAATTTTACATAAACCAAACAGAAATACCACATAACATAAATTTTAGTCTAAAAAGAGAGTAAAACAATGTTTATATGTATTAAATAGATCAGTATTAACAAAATTTAATAAGGACCCAAACAGGTCCCTACAGCTACAAACTATTAAGCTAACAAAGCCACTTTAAAAAATGCTTCACCCACTTAAGAAAAATGATATCTTATTCTCTATAAAAGAAAAAAATTAAAAAAATATAAATATTTTTTAAAACAAATGATAAAATGGTTATAAACTTATATAATTATAAATATAATTAATTAATTATATTAATAATAATAATTTTATTAATATAAAGAATGAGTGATCATAATATTAATAATAGTAATAAGATGGGTCATAATAGAGAAACTTCTACATAGTATCATATAAAATTAATATAATTACACATTATAAATATTATAATATAATATTTATGCTAGCATAGATCTTTCTTACAAGGGTTTAATTTTTTATTATTTAATATTTTATAAATTAAAAAAAAAAATTTTTATTTTATAAATCTATATGGATTTTTTAATTATATTTATTCATTTTTTATTTTATTTTACCAATGAACATTAATTTTTAATTATTTCTTATTTTTGTTAATGTAGTTCTTTACATTAAGTTATCTAACATCTCTCTCACACTAAAAAAACTAACTAACTCCTCTTAATACAATTAAGAATTAATAAACCTTATATTTGACTCATCGTCTTTACATTACAACCATCTCGATCATCAAGAGATGCACCTTAGTGTTCAAGAAACATCTATGTTATAATTGATTCAATGTTTCCTCTCAAAAAAATTGAGTAATAAAAATATTCATTCATTCAATGTTTTTTTTCAAAAAAATAAAAGTTAATAATAAAAAAATTATGTAAAGTAATAACTAATGTTTTTCTATCCATGTTCTTTAAAACAATTAATATAATTGTACAAAATTTATCGCATATGACTTCTAAACCGAGTAAGAACATCAAGGCATGAGATCAAAAGCGACACCAGGTCATTATAGATAACGTGAGGTTATTCGATGTTAAATAAAGTCTAAAAACTATACCGTATTGAATAGGTCATTATAGATAACGTGAGGTTATTCGATGTTAAATAAAGTCTAAAAACTATACCGTATTGAATATTGAATATAAATAAGTGGATAGGTGTATATAATTTAGAATATGGGGTGGACTATTATTTATGTTTTTTCATCTACCGATGAGAATGAGATAAGTGTATCATCTAGATTGATTTTATGGGTGTTGTCCAAGATTAAATCAGAATGTGACAAGTGTACTCTCTAGATTGATTCTATGGACGCTAATAAGTAATAATTTTAAAAAAATAGCTTAATTAACATGTGATAAGTACAATTAGTTTTAGTTGTAAAAATTAAAATTAATCTTCAACTATTTGATTATTAGATACAACTACGAGCTTAACTCCATCGATTATTAGATACAACTATTAACTTAACTCCAATGATTCTAGAACTATTAGCTTAACTTCAACTCTAATCACATTTATATTGAATAATTGTTAGCTTAACTATTAGATACAACTATTAGCTCAACTCCAATGATTCTACACCTATTAGCTTAACTTCAACTTTAATCACTTAAGGCTTAGTCCAACTACATTTGCCATCTAGGAGTCTAGCTAATGTGTAGTCATGTAAGAGTCTAACTCCTATTAAAATGGTTCGAACTCCTAATAAACTCATGCATCTCGTAGTTGGGCATCTAGCAGTTAGTATTACATGTTTAGGTTTTCGATTCTTTTTAAAGAAGGTTAGGAGTTAGATTGATATGTGCTTTGCTCGAAAATCAATCCATTATCGCAATGTCTTCCTATGTATTCAAATACTATAAAGTTTAATCCTTGAACTACTAATAGCATTCATCTTAAAAAAATCGTCATATTTCCTTGGGTATCCACCATTATAACAATTACAATTGTATGAGAAATTTATATACTTATATTATTTTATAATACAATATTAGTAATATAATTAATATTTTGGAGATATGGCTATGTGTTCATCGGTTACTAGCAACAACCATATTAATAAGATTAATATGTTTGGAATAGCCCTATTTAACACATTCTTTAGGAAAAAACACATTATCAATCTGTCAAATATATACCTTTTTGTAAGTTTCTGCGGTGAGATATGTTGAAGTAGGGTTTTTTTCAGAAATTCCGCAGTAGACATTTTTAGTCAACGACGTTTCGATTCCGAATCGGGAACCATCATCAGGACAAGCAATTGTCCTGATGATGGTTCCCGATTCGGAATCGAAACGTCGTTAACTAAAAATTTCTACTGTGGAATTTCCAGAAAAACCCTACTTCAAATATATACCTCTCGGTGTATTCCAAACATATTAATCTAATTAATATGGTTGTTGCTAGTATTATGACTTAATCTCATTTGGGAATCTCTTGTAACATAATGTATCAACGTCTTATAACTGGAAATCGGGATCTCAGTGTTAATGTAATGAGAATGGTAGGTCTGAATGTGGTCGTTGATTGAAGATGAGTTTGAGAATAACAACTTCGAGTGTGATCATCACCTTATACTTATGTATTTCAAGATCAATCCATTCCCTTTGTATACCAAGTAACGATTACTTCATCTTTGGTTCTCTATTATATCTTCACCATCTTTGCGAGAGAAAATACCAACCATCAATGGCCTCCATTACATTTTTTTCCAGGAACTGCAACGACATACGATAGTTCGATTTGTATTTCCCCTTTATACAAAGGATCTATGGGCCTCTCACATGAAGCATCCATTCAGTGCCTCTTACCCAGACTAAATAATGGAAATGGTGATCAAACTGCATAAAAAGGGAGGCTGCAATGATATATCCAGGATGTCAACTCTTGGAAAGGATTACTTGATCCCATGGATCCATTTCTCAAAGTTGAGATTCTCAGATACGTGGAATTTTCTCATATTTGCTACGAACTAAGAAACCAGACACTCTAGAATAGGGCCGCGTGTCGCGTGTTTGTGTGTCCACGTGTCCGACACGGACACACTAGCAGAGCGTGTTGGACACATCTCTGCAGCATGTCCCGAACTCCGACACGCATGTCCGCCGACTATCATTTCCTGTCTTGAAAACATGACACATTTTACGGAAAAGACGCACGAGGATATTTAAAAACATTTATTTTTCTTTTGTCATTTTAACTTGTGGATGTTAGATTTTATCATTCAAGCTAGCATTATGATCTTAGGATCTTTAACTGAGAGAATAACATGCACAACAATAAAACACAAGAGACAAGAGACAAAGAATTTTCCTCGAGGAAACCATAAAGGAGAAAACCCCAAAACTTCCTCAGAGATAGAATGAGCACCAATGGCAGCAGTAAAACCCGAAAACAGAAAAGATGATCTCCATAGCTTCTGTCTCTCTCTCACACTGAGAGAGATTCTCCTCTCTCACTCATGCACCCCAATGAGTGAGTGTGTGTGATAAATAGAGAGGCCCACTCTCTATTTATATTCTTTCATTCACTTGAAGCGCACTCCAACATGTCGACCTCACTTAACAATTACTTACTAGAGTCGACATCTCCAGGAGTGTCTAATAACCCTAGTGCTCCACAAATTATGGGGACTTTGCCCTTTGCTCAACAAGGAGGGTTAACCTTGACTTAGATGGTGGGGACTATTGCCCCGACTTACAATGGCTCACCTAGGGTCTACTTCACTAGGATAGTATAATAACCCTAGGGCCCCACAACTATAGGGACTTTAACCCTTGACCAATAGGAGGGTTATCCACAATGACTTGACATGACTTGTTTACATTATAGAAACTTCCCGATTGGAACGTTGGGGCATGACATGACTCAATTACATTATAGACACATCCTGGAATAAACATCGAGGTACAATATATAAGATATACGGATGAATGCATTCCGAAGTTAAAAATACATCAACACTCCCTCTTAACTAGGAAGGTATTCTCTCAACACAATTTATCAGCACAAGTATTCTTCTCTGTATCATCTGAATCATCGTCAAGTTCTCGTCATCTTCATCTTCAAGTCATCATCATCTTTAGTTCATCTTCATCTTCAGGTCATCTTCATCTCCAGGTCATCTTCATCTGGATCTAGATCATCACTCAATCTGGATCATCATCACTGGATCTAGATCATCACTCGATCTGGATCATCACTGCTGGATCATCATCAAGTCTGGATCATCACTTGATCTGGATCGTCACTGCTAGATCATCATCAAGTCTGGATCATCACTTGATTTGGATCATCACTGCTGGATCATCATCAAGTCTGGATCGTCACTGCTAGATCATCATCAATTCTGGATCATCACTGTTGGATCATCATCAAGTCTGGATCATCACTTGATCTAGATCATCACTGCTGGATCATCATCAAGTCTGGATCATCACTTGATCTGGATCGTCACTGCTGGATCATCACTTGATCTAGATCGTCACTGCTGGATCATCATCAAGTCTGGATCATCACTTGATCTGGATCGTCACTGCTGGATCATCATCAAGTCTAGATCATCACTTGATCTGGATCATCACTACTGGATCATCATCAAGTCTGGATCATCACTTGATCTAGATCATCATCAAAGCTGGATCATGACTGAATCATCACCATCATTACTGTTTCTACTATCTCAATCAAATGGTGCTATCTTCTTCATTCTTCTCATCACAGGAAGTTCAACAGAGCCAGCCCTTTTTCATGTTGGTTGTAGGCCTAACCTCCATGGAGGTCTTCTTCAGTGCTTATATTTGACACTTAAGTCAGAATGGCCTGCTCAACTCTTACATCTGACCTCATCTTGTCAGAAAGGCCCAACACTCACATCTGACCATGTGTAAACACATCGCGCCAGAATGGCTCAGCACTTGTATCCGACCATGTGCAAGCACATCGCATCGAAAAGGCTCTGCACTTACATCCGACCCCATCTTTTCAGAAAGGCACGGCACTCACATTTGACCATGTGTAAACACATCGTGCCAGAATGGCTCAGCACTTATATTCGACCTCATCCTGTTAGAAAGGCTCTGCACTTACATTTGACCATGTGTAAACACATCGCATCGAAAGGGCGTGCACTCACATTTGATCATGTAGGAACCAATCCTACAGTCCCATCAGAATGGCCCCCAGTCCCAGATTGAGCTACCTGGTAACTGACCAGGCGCCTCCATTCTCCCAGAGAATGGCAGTTTCCCTTACATCTGACCTACTCGTCAGAATGGCCAGCACTCACATTTGACATGGGAGGAACCTAATCCTTTAGCCATGACAGAATGGCTCAACCCTTACATCTGATCAAGTGGGAACACATCCTCTATCACATCAAAATGGCTCTCAGTCCTAGACTAAGTTTTCCTGGTAACTGACTAGGCACCTCCATTCCAAGAATGGAAATAGCCCTTATATCTGATCATATAGGAACCAATCCTACAGTTATATCAAGATGGCTCAGCACTCATATCTGACATGAAAGGAACCTAAATCCTCTCACCATGACAGAATGGCTCAGCCCTTACATCTGACCATGGAAGGAACTTAATCCTATCCCATGTCAGAATGGCTCTAGGTCTCATCATTTCCCCTTAGAGGGAACCTCGATCTAGAGAACACCAAGCTTCTCCTTGAAGTACTCAAACTTCACTTTGGCCATTTCTAGAATAGAATCACATCAGGGCGGATTACGTCCAAGGATGACCTGTGAGCTTCACCAGGACCGATTACATCTGAGGGAAACCTGTCTCATCAGCTATGCTAGAAATCCTTCTTTCAAGAGATCTTGATCTGGATCACTGCTCCTCTCTACATCATACAACAAAATGAAAGTCAGATCAACCAAATCAAATAGTAGTTTTCAAAAGAAACATACTACCTCCCAAATAGCAAGTGGTAACATATTTTGCCTTAGCTATACTCAACGCCATATAGGACTCCATCCTGCCAAACCAAGAGATCACACTTGATCCCATACTGAAGTAGCACCTCAAAGTGCTCTTCCTATTAATCATGCACTGCCTGCCCAATAAGAATCCACATAATCTTTTGATTTGCCTCATACTTGAGCCCATAATCAATTGTACCCTTTAGGTACCTTACTACATGCTTTGCAACCATCAAGTGAAAATGTCTCAATGTGATCACAGCAAAGCAAATATCTGGTCTCATATTCGTTAGGTACATTAGGAACCAATCATATGATGATACATTGTAGCATCAACCGACTTTGATGAAGCAACAATCAATAGCTTCAGGTTTGATTCCATAGGTGTGGTCATGCAGTCCATAATCCTGAACCTCTTCAGGATCTCTACTGCATACTTCCTTTGTCCACACCTCCATGCCTAGAAAATAGTGCATCGACACATAACAGGAGCATCACTAGTCTTCTGCCTTCAACCTTGAAGCAAAGGCTGGAATCCGTTTTACTCTCAGTAAAGCCTAGAGTCATCAGTAATCTGTCCATCCTGTCATACCATGTCGAACCTTAGGATCTTCTGCAGTCACTCTCTCTGAAGCATCATACTCCCTCTGTCTTTCGTATTCTATGCACTGAAACATTATGTACCGGAGTGACAAGTAGCTTCCTCTGCTACTAACATTCTATGTATCCATCTAGGATCACTGGATACCAAGATCCTCTATGTTGAAATTTTTCAAAAGTTCTTCTTGCACCCATCTGTGAGCTTGTCATCCTCTATAGGCTTTCATCTTCAACCTTGTAGCAAAGGTTCAGGTCTTCATCAAGCTGGCTGCAAATGTCTCTTTGTATTTTATGCCTTCTTTTCGTGATAGGCCTCGTGCTACGAATCTTGCCTTGTACGATGTTTCCATCTACTGCATGATGGAACTACGAACTTCCCTTTACGTATTGATACTACATCCTAGACATCATTCTTCTTGAACTGTCATCCCGTGTTCTTCAGAACAAGTCTCATCCTTCTTTTCTTGTAGGCAATTATGTATGCGATCTTTCCTACAAGTCAAATGCATTTGTATGGTTAGAAACATTTCATAAGGAATATTTATATTGGTAAATTATTATGCATAAATATATGATCATGCAACTGTTTTATCCAATACAACATCCATCCATATCTCATGGAAACTTTCTAGATGCCTTCCATCTCTACCAGGACAACATTGAGATTGTGCATTAATCCAATATGTCAGCAAAGAGGTTTCATTCTAGATAAGTAGCAATGTTGTATACCATGAGCTACTTACCCATCACATGCATATTAGTAGTACAATGTCATTAATGCAAACATTCTATCATGTGTATGTTGAGGCCTGGAAAATCGTAGGCAACAACAGCAAGGGATTCTCCCCAGTCTACGTTCCCAACTAGCCCGTGACTGTTTGGTGTAGGGAATCCGTCCGGTTTGCGGTCCGGCTACCGTAGGTCAAATAACAAAAATAAAGGGTTTTATCGGTTGCGGTCCGATCCACCGTATATATATTTTTTATTTTTTGACTTAAAGTATGACATGCAAATTCCTATTTAACATGCAGACTTGATAAAGAATGCAAGGAGTAATCACAATGTGATGCATAGGTTCTTACCTCTCGTCTTAAAACTCTCAAGCATCTAAATCACACACACAGTAAGAAAGTAAATCTAACTAACTACCTATCCCCAGGGAACCAAATTGTAACTTATTAATGAGTAATGTATATTCTGCATGCATTATGAAGAGAAATTACAGATAACTGATATTTCTTCCCAAAAACACATGAACAATTAAAGATATTTAATCAACCAGATAGCCAATTTCTTATGAACAGCATTCATTACTCATGGTGGTAATTTCATAAAATAAACTAGGAATCATTCAAACCAGAACATAGGTCCTAAGAGTCAGAACGACCTCACAGTTAGTGGACAAAAGATGAAAATGAAATAGTTCCTCTTCAACAAATCCGTAGCATAACATTTGAACATCCCACCAAACTTTCTCCGACAGGAAAACTGTAATTCTTTATTGCAAAAGGAAATAGTTCTTCTTACAATATCCCTTCACTAAGCTAACTGGGAAAAATTCCCTTCTTCATCTAAGTCCTCTATATTTATACAAAAGAATAAGACTGTTGGGCTGCCCACAAATAACACTTGGGCATCCCCAACTCTTCGCCTCCCAAACTTTACTTTCATTAAGTGTTTACAAAATTTACAACATATTGCAAAAGTGAAAAAATGTTCATGAGGAGGGCCCCGCTTGATTATTTAGAAATTTCTTCCACGATGAAGCCTCTGAGGCAATACTTTCAAATTCAGAAGGTTGCAAGAATCGAATATTTATTTTGAATTTTGCAGCCTGGTTCCTGATGGCTTCTATTCTGGCTGTACTCAGGTGAAGCTGATCTTCTAACAGCTACACACTAACCGCGGAATGATCTACCTCATTCCTTAGGGTCTGTTCATCTAAAGCTTTAATGTGTTGTATTTTTCTTCCATCTTCTTGGTACCTTTTTTGCAATATTTCCACAAATAGGCTGTGGTCCGGAAAAGCATCTATTCTTTGTTTAGCTTCTAACTGGCATCAGTTATAAGTAATTAGAAGTCTTCTAAAGAATTCTACACATGCCCCTCTTGTCTTTCTAACAGCCTTCTTGAACTCCTCGGTTGTGTTGATGGGAAACTCCAACAAGTCCTAGTCCTGCCTAAGGGCTTGTTGATCGTTTGAGGGTAATTCTGCAGGAGCTTCTGCATTTGCTTCCAATATTGCCATCCTTCCTGTCAGGACTTCTAGGATGTCCTAAGATCTGTCAACAAAATATGAGGAGGTCTCTAAAATATCCTCCAATCAGCTGTTTATCTGCAAAACCCTGCATCTTTCCTCCTCTATGGCCACCTGCAGTTGTAGCATCTTGGATCTCTGTGCTAGAATGTGTTCTTTGAAAGGTTGAAGACTAACTTGTTGTTCTCTGGCTTCCTCTAAAGCTGCTGTCAGCGAGGTAATCTGCTCATTAAGTTTTGCCTCCTACCCTTGATATTGCCTCTCATTTTCCTCCAAGGTAGTCTTCTGCAGCTCTAGATCCTTTATTATACCTAGCAGCTGTTCCTTCTCTACCCTCAACTCCTGATATTCATGTTGTACCCTCTCCAGACACTCTTGGCTGGTCTCCATAGATCTTTTCTCTATCTGGAGAACCTGAAGTTCAGCCTTTGAAGACTTGATTTCCTTTTACACGTCTTCAAAATTTCTCTTTAGCTTATTGTTTTCTTCTCTTTCCTTTCTCAAAGTATCTTTGAGTTGAGCAGAAGACTTCTTTGACTGCTCCAGATCTGTCATTATTTTATCTTCATTGTCTTCTGAAGCATGGATCAATGCAGCCCCTGCTCTGATAGTGAACCTGGGGTCTCTATCTGTCCCGTATACAATGGTTGTATCATTTATCATCTTACCAGACATCCCCCCAGTTTCAACCTTCCTCTCGGTTCTCTTGAGTATTCTTTTCTTTTATTTATCATAAAAGATAGTATTAAAATCAGGTACCTCTTCCCCTTTATTCTGTTCAAAGGGGACTAATCTAAGGGTGGGGACCATAGACTATCCTGGTGTGCTGGTAGAGGGTACTTCAAGGTCTTGAACATCAGGGTTTTCCAAGTCCTCAGCTTGACTATCTGCTGTGTCAGCAGCTGATTGCTCTATCACTGTTTGGGTCAGCTTCATCTTCTCTGCCTCTTGCTTCTTCAGCTCCTCATCTAACTTCCTTTGTCTTTCTTCTTCTTCGCTTTTTGCAGCTTGTTCTGCCTTTCTGGATGGCTCTTGTGTAGCTCTTCTTTTCTCCTCCTCCTCTCCTTTTAGCCATCCTTCGACTTCTTGGGCTAACCTATGGGATTCTTCATTTCTTTTCTTGGTTTCCTCTTCCTCGACCTTTGCCTGCTCGTCCTGTCCCTTTCCACCTTTGGTGGTGATTTTCTTTTTAAACCTTTTCCTTAAGGCCGTCATGTTTAGTGCACTGTAAAAAATGGACTCTTCTCTATCCCAGTGGCTGGTGTACTCAAAATGGACATTATCCTCTTTACAATGCTCTACAACCTTGTTACGGGAGTCATTCCTGTGGAAAGGAATTTCCCCAAAATGGAACTTCTCCAACTCCTCCACGAATTCATCGGCCTTCTTTACTCTAGTAAATTTGTAACTCCCCAATATGAAAGGTAAAGGCGGGTATGCTTCCTTCTTATGTTCGAATAAAAAAATTCCTATGCCATCTAGAAATACTTGCCTAACTGCCTCTTTGTGAATTACATAGTTTGTGGCATACTTAGGAAGTAATGAGGGTGCTCTAGAGCCTCCAAACATTCTGAAATAGAGCCCATCCTCAGTCAAGTAATAATCAGCATACTCTTCAATCACCTGCAATGCCTCCTCCGACATGCAGTCACATTATTTTAAGAAAATAAGGGTATACAATGGCATAATGAAATGCTCACACACCTCCTTGTAGTGACTGTGGTATTTATGGGCCCACAATGGCTTGTATGCTGAGTAAATTGGTGATCTTTCCCGTTCCCAGATGTATCTCAGGTTAGGGAAGGGTTGATTGCATAGGATGCAATCAATCAGTATGGAGCTCATATAGAACTCTGATTTATTTTGGGACACACCTCCTAATGTTGATGCCATACAGGCCGAGAGGCTATTGGACACAATATTGGCTCAATAGAAAACGGTCCCCTGTGTTGCAACATAAAAAATTATCGGCACCCACTCCAATTTGAAGCTTTTGCTGTGGGCTCTCCCAAAAATCCTATTAAGCATCAAGGAAATGAACCTGTAAGAGGTTCTTAGGCTTGCAGTGTCATATTCTCCAGTTGGCCTGGTTCTAAAGTTTTTTCCAGGCATGAGCATCCTCTTGAGTGTCTCAACGAGGTCCATCCTGATGATTTTCAGCCAGTCTTCAGTTAGATATGTTTGTGCTTCTGGCAAGTGGTAGGCCAGGGCTACATATCCAAGGCTATAGGTAGCATAACCATGTTTATCAACATTCTCCAGAATCATGGTGGTCACATCTGCCCTGGGAAGAATCCACCCAATCAGTTCAGAGCATGGAAAGAGTTCAGGTCTCGTAGCGATTTTCATTAATGAGGATCTTTCTATGTTGACATAGATATTTTCTTCCTCAAACCCAATGTCAGGCACCTCTCGGCGCGTAATCGATCTGTAGATTTCTCCCCACTGATATTCCGGCTCTACACCAATTATGCATTTGGTGTCTTCGTAAATATATTCAACTCTGGTGATGACTTCGACGTCGAGTTCTTCTTCGACTGCGGGAGCCTTCTTCTTTTGACGCTTAGACATCTTAAGTTCTGAGGAATTTCCCTGTCATGTACATAAAGGTATTATAGGTTCTTCTAGGTCGTTTTCGGACAACTTTTAAAGATTAAAATAACAATATAAAGGTTTTACCTCATCTGCATTAAACATGACTGCAATTAATAAAAAATGAGCAAAAATCATTCAACAAATGCTCCTGCCCAAAAAAATGGAACCAACTTAGTCCAACAAAGTTCGAGTGTGGGAAAACAAGGTCTATGTCAAAAATGAAACGATCTCGGGGCTCTCTGTTGGCGCCATGACCTACACATTACATGGAACACCTGAGGTACTTAACTTAAAAGCTCAAAGGGGACCTTTCAGGTGATAGCACTGTACATGCTCATTTTACGGTCCATCTTAGACCGGGTAATGTGATACTACCCTCGACCGTCTTGGGGTTCGAATTCGACGGTGAATGGGGCCACTCTAAACAACGAACTAAAATCAACACCGAGTTCTTGGTTTTCAAGATGCGGGTGACTGGACCAGTGGAAAAAAATTCGACATTCCCTAGGAAAGCCATGAAAACCTTCCCCGAACGGCCAAACACAAAATGGGGCAAACTGGTGCAAACATCGTAACGGCCATCTGCACCGGTTTCCTTAACCATCGAATGTAGGGTGAAATACCATAACGGCCGCGGAAGAAAACACTCCGTAGACTACAAAGAACTCCCCTACTAACAGTCCCACTACTCACCTCAGCATATATACGTGTCACGACGTGAAACTAAGTAAAAACCCTAACCGCGGAAACAAGAAATTAACTCGTCCAATCGAACGGAATGGGATAATGAGTACAAGGGCCTACCTGACACTGCTACGTGACTGGCGGGAGGAAAACTGTTGAGCTTCCACGACGGAGTCACCTAGGAGTGAGGGTACCGACAGCGAGAATCCTGGTTTGCTCGAGTGAAAACGACAGCGTAGAGAAAGTCCAAAAATAACAATAAAATAATAAACTACCCGACCCACTATATATACATATCCCCGGTCAACTATACCCGGCGGGGAAAAAGGTCATCGGGTGGTAAAAAGCAAGGGATCGGTGAGCATATCAACATTGCCTCCCATAACGTTGGGTGATGAAACAATTGGGAGAACCGCCGAGGCATAGGAGAGAAACTAAACGATACTCGCATCGGAGCTCGCAAGATTAAAGCATCGGAGCGATAGAAGGATGAAGAGCTGCAACGACGGAAACAAAAAATACATCAAGTTCCGCAAACTGGAAAAATCGGAGAAAAAACCAACATAACTTTAGCCAAGAAACATCAGTTCCGCAGAAAATAAAATCAAACCATGTCGGAAAGACAACTCTTTTCAAAGCCGCAACGGCGGACGCCGAAAACTCAAGGATCAATGAAGCAAAACAGCGGGGTCGAAAAAGTTAATGTAATGCGCTATCTGCAACTGGGGAAAACATAGAGACAATATGTCCCGACGGGATTCCAACAAACAGTCGATTGAGACAAATAAGTGAATAAAGGTATCGGAGGAAACAATCGGACCCGGTTTCTTTTTACTTCTCCGCAACGACGGGCATGCAGGTGACTAAATTTCTGACTTAAACATCCAAAAACACCTCCGATGGCAAGGTAAAACTCAAACAAATAATAAAACATCACTGGCGTAAGAAAAGTCTTTCTGCAGAATCATCAAGCAAACTCAAAAGTTGAGCTAAAATGAGTTAAAGGAGGGTCCCGAAATTTTTTTGAATTTTGGAAAAATGTTGCAGTTGCAACAATTGGTGACTACCTGGTGAACCCTAGATTTCTGACTTAAATTCTTCCCAGTAAAAGACTGTTTGATCGTCTAGCTCAAAAGTTGAATTCTTCTAAATGCTTGCATTCCTAAGCTGGCAAATCCATGCATTTAAATCATCGAGAAGCAGTCCATTCTTTGGGGAATGGGAACACCCAAAATATTTGAAAGTCCGAATAACTCTTTTGAGGCCTAATAAGCGAGATTTATTTTACCTCTGTCTTTAGGTAGTTTCTATCTTGGACACCACATGATCGTAACATATGGTAAACAACACTATTCCTTTTTTCCTCATTCCCATGCCAATTGCACTTTTGTGCCATTTGAACTTTTGTTCTTTTGAGTCCTCCATCTGCCTCTCTTTCTGAATTTTATTCAGGCTCTTCTATCCATAGTGTCCTTTTGTGTGAGAGAAGAATTTACTTTTCAGCTCACGGATGGAGAAGAAGTTTTGGCAAATTGAAATTCAAGTTCCTGATACTTTGCTTTGATATGTATTGCTTCTTTAAGGAGTTTTGACTCTTGACAGCCTTTAGGCTTTCTGAAATCATGGCATGGGATCATTTATATATAGTAAACTGTTTACCTTGATTCCTCTCCGTGGGCCTTTTTCTATTACTCCATAAGGAATCTTAGATGTGTAATGGATGGAGCCTCGAAATAGTATTCCAGACCTCTTAATTCTGAGTTATTTACAGGGGTTAAGTAGGGCTTCAATGAATGCATGGCCAATTAGGAAAACTTCCTACTAGAAGACATTCCATTATTTAAAATGCACAGTCTTTTCCTTAAGATTTCAGTTAATTAAGAACCCTAATGTTTTCCATGCAACCAAAATTTTTCCTCTTTATTCAAACCAAAATAACTAGAAACAAAGCATTAAGCCAAAACAAAACAACATCAATTTATTTATGTACAAAAACATTAAAGAAAAAGAAAATTGTGTGCCTACCCTTGAAAATCCTTCAATCTAATGAGTCAAGGGGCTAGGCTATATTGTAGGCATGATATACCTATCCATGGTCTCATTGTACTATTTTTGAAACCGAAATCATGTCTACTGATTTATAGTCATCCTTCTCGGCCTGAGGAAGTTGAAGGAGATCAGGATGAGTGCCAATCATATAGCTGGATTTTCCTGAGGCATGATATATTAGTTCAAGCTCTGTTAGATAATTTCCCAGAATAGAATTAGCAGATTAGTTTCCTTCTCCCAACTTAGTGACAATATGTTTCATGTAAGGTTCTCTTGAAACTTTGATCTGATTTGGGGTACCCTTATGAGGTAACCATAAATGAGACCAGTCTGAAGCAAAATACCCCTTTAGCTTGGCAGACCAATCTCGATTTAGAATAATCCCATAACCATCCGGTATGTCAGTCACCATAATATCAATAAATTGACATATGGTGTTATTTGCAGATAAACAAATGAGAACATTCTTCATTTCCCCCACTACTTTGACACTTGTTCTGTCTAGTTGAACAACTTCCCAGGCTGTGGGCTTTGGCTTCCCATTAATATTTTTGCAAACTACAAGTGGCATAACATTTACCGATGATCTAGAATCTACCAAACAATTATGCACCTTATGATTCAACATTTCTAGAGTCAAAAGGAAAGGTGGGGTTTTATCTTTTTCTTCCCAAATTGGTTCGACGTCTTCCTCCACCAGTTGATTTTCAGTGGTTACTTATTTTTTGGGATCTTCAGTATTTTCAGTGTTTCCTTTGTTAACATCTACTTGTCCTTGCATAAGTTTGGCATGCTCGTTGATTTGCTCCGTTTCCTGGTTGACAATAGTAACTTTGGGTACTTTATCTTCAATATTGTCATTTAACTGTCTCTTGGCATTCTTTTCCAACTTCTTAATCTTTGAAATTGTCGCATTGTCTTTAGTTATCAGATCCATGTCTTTTGTTGTTGTTGGTATGTTCTCAGGTTTAGGAGTACCCATTTCTATATCAAACATCGAGACACAATCCCATAAAAACATGGTATCATTATCCTGTCTTTCTATGGTCTGAATACTCTTTTTCTCTTCACCACTGTCCTTAGTCAATTTAGAGTCCAAAATCTGATTCATTACCAATGTCATCGAATTTAACCATTGAGGACAACTCTTCTCCAAATGAGGTTGTTGGTTAAAAGTGCAGAAATTGTCCATCCCGACCTCTATCAGATTCATTGATGCTGAATTATGTGGAAGGGTCTTGAATTGGTTGTTATCCTCCTTTTTTGTTTAGTAGGGATTATAAGTTTTCTGAACTTCCCTTTCTTTCTCCAAATCTATTATTCTGTTGGAGAGTTTTTGCATCATTTTTAACATTCCCTCAAAATCATGTGATTACTCCTCTTTAGGTTTAGACAACAATAAGGCTCTTCTCCCAGCAGTTTTTTCTCCAGGTAGCTCGAGATAATATTCTATACTTTCCTTTTCAGCCTCTACTCTTTTAGCCTCTTCATAATTCTCAACTAATGTAGGTTTAACTTGAGCTTTTGCGAACATAGCTAAGTCAAGGCCTAGAGCTGAGGTATAGTACTCCATCAGAACCTTATCAGAAGGCTTATCAGTTGCAGAGAAGTTCTTGAGGTAAGTCGAAAACCTTTGAGTGAAATGATGTACCTTCTCATTCCTTTCTTTTTTCAAAGCACCCAGACCTTTCATTAGTGATGCATGTGTCTTTTGGGCTGCATATTTACTTCTGAAAATCCTTCAAATGTGTCCCAATCGGGGATAGAGTTTGCAGGCAAACCAAAGTACCAGGATGCTGCTGCTCCTTTAAGGGCATGGAGGAACAATCTATAGATAACATTCTCATATTACCCAGCCCTTAACCATTCTATTTCCAAATAGAAACTTTGCAAGTGGTCATCTATGGCAACCTTCTCATCAGGATCAAAATTAGGCAGCAATTTCTCAAAATTTTGAGGTAGGTTATGCAATGGAGGTGTTAGGTTCAGAGGTGATTTGGCTTTCCAAGCTGGTGGTGGGTTGGGATGATTCACATTTATACCTGCCATGAGTGAAAAAAGAGGAGGTGAAAGAACAGGAGTCTGAAAAGGAGAACCGTAAGGTGTACCCGAGCCTACTTGCTTCCAAGGTTGAACCACTCCCCGTAAGGTTGTTTCTACAAGTTCTTCCAAACCCTAAACAACACTGAGTTTTTCGATATAGGACGGTCTTTCCCTTTATATTTTCTTAAGTATCTGGGTCAGGTCACAAACATGCTTTCAAAAATATCACTGGTGGGGTAATTTCAGAAAAATGGGTTTCCTCTGCCAGCCATGCACTGGTGGCCCTCCTTCTAGCGCCAAAAACTGTTGAGGCCTAGAAAATCGCAGGCAACAACAGCAAGGGATTCTCTCCAGTCTACGTTCCCGACTAGCCCGTGACTGTTCGGTGTAGGGAATCCGTCCGGTTTGCGGTCTGGCTACCGTAGGTCAAATAACAAAAATAAAGGGTTTTATCGGTTGCAGCCTGATCCACCGTATATATTTTTGTATTTTTGACTTAAAGTATGATATGCAAATGCCTATTTAACATGTAGACTTGATAAATAATGCAAGGAGTACTCACAATGTGATGCACAGGTTCTTACCTCTTGTCTTAAAACTCTCAAGCATCTAAATCACACACATAGTAAGAAAGTAAATCTAACTAGCTACCTATCCCCAGGGAGCCAAATTGTAACTTATTAATGAGTAATGTATATTCTGCATGCATTATGAAGAGAAATTACAGATAGCTGATATTTCTTACCAAAAACACATGAACAATTAAAGATATTTAATCAACTAGATAGCCAATTGCTTATGAACAACATTCATTACTCATGGTGGTAATTTCATAAAATAAACCAGGAATCATTCAAACTAGAACATAGGTCCTAAGAGTCAGAACGATCTCACAGTTAGTGGAAAAAAGCTAAAAACGAAATAGTTCCTCTTCAACAAATCCATAGCATAACATTTGAACATCCCACCAAACTTTCTCCGACAGGCAAACTGTAATTCTTTATTGCAAAAGGAAATAGTTCTTCTTACAATATCCCTTCACTAATCTAACTGGGAAAAAGTCCCTTCTTCATCTAAGTCCTCTATATTTATACAAAAGAATAAGACTGTTGGGCTTCCCACAAATAACTCTTGGGCTTCCCCAACTCTTCGCCTCCCAAAATTTACTTTCATTAAGTGTTTACAAAATTTACAACATATTGCAAAAGTGAACAAATGTTCATGAGGAGGACCCCACTTGATTATTTAGAAATTTCTTCCATGCTGAAGCCTCTGAGGCAATAATTTCAAATTCAGAAGGTTCCAAGAATCAAATGTTTATTTCAAATTTTGCAGCGTGGTTCCTGATGGCTTCTATTCTGGCTGTACTCAGGCGAAGCTGATCTTCTAACAGCTGCACACTAACCGCAGAATGATCTAGCACATTCCTTAGGGTTTGTTCATCTAAAGCTTTAATGTGTTGTATTGTTGGGCAATGGGGCAGACCCGAGTTAATTCTTTGCGTCGCACCAACAAAAGACCCACCGTGTTGGCCCTTTCGGCAACAACCTGCGCGCAGGTTGCAGTCTCACCCGAAACAGCAATGGGGTGCCGCAGAATCAGGTTTCTGCATACAGAGAGGGGGATTACTGTACCTTGGTCTTTAAAAGCAATTATTAATCAACACTTGTAAATTTATCATTCATTCACATATAGCTTCGCAGCATAATAAACAAACTAAACTTGCATCACCCACTACGGGGAATTCACAGCGAAGCTTATTACCAACAGTGATCTAATGTTATCAGATGTATTCAGTTTAATGCATGAAAATAACAGAAACAGAAACAACACAATAAAACCACGACACCAAATATAACGTGGTTCACCCCCAGTGTAAGGGCTACGTCCACAAACTGCGTTTTATTCCTCTTTCCTCAAAACCACAGTTGATCTGCGCACTCAGCTGCAGATCCCTTCAGTCCTCAACAGCCGCGCACACAGCAGCAGGCTTCTGCGCACACAGCTGCAGACCTTTCGTTCCTTTCTTACCAAAAACCCTCTGCGCACACAGCTGCAGAGGTCGTCCATGCACACAGCTGGGACTTAACCTTTCCTTACAAAAACCAATCTAACTTCACCTTATCTTTCTTTACATCAAAAAGCCTAACCTATCCTTTTTACATAAGCGCTTATTTATACTGCGCAGTTTTACAAAACCATGGTCTTAAACCATGGGCACCCAAAAACCCTAAACCCTGGATTTAAACCACGGGTTTATTACAAAAAGGAGGGTTTTGACTTACCCTGACACCCCTAAGACTATTTTGGCCCATAGCTCCGCTTACAAATTTCCTAAATAACCGCGGAGTTACCCAACATGGAGTATGCGCCCCAACAGGCCCCTAAGACTCACTAGTGGCCCGTCCCGGGACACTCTTCATCTTCTCTGGTGGGCGAATCTTCTGTGCGAGGGTCTGGAAGCGACTGGTGAGATTATGCAGTATCTCATCAGCGGCTTTCTCCTTTTCCACCATCTCCTGTAATACTGAAGAAGAGTCTGTGTCAGCCTTTTCCTACGCAAAATTGTCATATGTCTTCAAAATTTTGAGCTGGCTCTCCGCAGTATTGGTCAATTCTAAGGCTTCATCAACCAGGGGATGTAACGCACTTTCCAGCATCGTCACCTTCGTCCTGCAAGACTCGATTTCTTGTTGAAGTTCCTTGCTGCGCTTTACTTTAGCCATCTTCTGCATAGGTGGCAGCGTCTTGATTTCTATTCGGACTGCATCTAACTCATCCTGGCGCAACTTGATGGTTTCCTGAATCTTCCTTGCATCTGGATGGTCCTGTAGGTTTTCCCATGCTTCTATGCTGTCTTCCATTAGTTTTGCGATACTAGCCATGGTGTCTGATATTTTTGTTGCTGAAGCCTTGATATCCTGCTGGCGCTGTTCTCGGACCTCTGGAGGAGTCTCAGGGGGAATGCGCAGTTGAAGTTCTGCAATCTGTTGCTGATGTTCTATCTTCATCCATTCCAATTCACTGTGGGACTGCTGGGCATAGTCTTTCATCTTAGCAATCTTCTGCTTTGGTTCCTCTGTTTCCTGTATGTCGGAGTCAGAAAGACTCCGACATGCCTCATCCAATGCTTGCATTAGCGTAGTTGTTGTCTGCTCAGCCTCTTTCTTCTGTTTTGCAATCTCTTGTAGGCGTGCGGTGAAAGTTTTGTTTTGCTTGATGGATTCTTCCAGTTGGATTTATGACACTTGAGTTCGGGTATGGATCTCCTTTGTAATCGCGAGCTGTCGGAGGTGCAACTCTGACATAGGTATCTTTGTATAATCAAGCTCCGTAGTTATATTTGTCAGGGGTCGAGAATCGATGTCAGGCTGCATCAGAGTTTCACTTGATACCTGTCCCTGGGGATCCCTAAGTGGCCATTGCCTACTGTCCTGCTGCGGGGGTGCCATAGTGCTGCTTGTTGCAGTACTGGGCGCTGATTTTGCTATTAGCTCTTTTAACTCTGATACCCTGGTTGCGAGACCTGCGAGGCTGGCAAGATGTAGCTCCGTGAATTCAGACCATTTTTTAGTAAGCGCTGTCGTAGATTGTTCGAGAGCATGCTCCAGTACACCCATCGTGACAATGGTTTCCTCCTCGATATCTTTATCCTTTGATGCCTTTACCTTTTTGCGAGACTGTGGCTTGGTTACCTCGGCTACTTCTGGTGACTTGCGCTTCGTCGGCGGGGTAGGATCTGTTATGGTCTTGACCGACTCCTCATCCTGTTCATCCTGCTCATCCTGTTCACTGTCGCCACCCTGGCTGTTATCATTTATCTGTGAATCACTTGGGTCTTCGCTATCTTCCAATGGGCTTTGCTGCTGCGCCTGACTAGTACCTGCGCCAATATTGGTAGCTGGAGGAACCGGAATAGAGGGTTTTTTTCCTAAATCTTTCAGCCATTCAGCCGTCCATTGCTGAACGATCCGCTGGATATCTGGTTCGGTGACTACATATGGTAATTTGAAACATTGCCGTTGAGGATCTGCACGAGCTTGAATGAAAACATGATGCATGTCGGCACTAAAGTGCGCGATCCCCTCGTACTGAGAGAACACTTCATTGGTAAGGGGAGTTGTTCGCACTATCTCATAGTGAAGGCTCATAGCATAGAATACGAACACAGTGTTCGTCATCTGTTGAGTTTCCTTATCTGGGGATACCCAAAGGGAGGCATACCTTGCTGCTCCTGGTGTGCTGGGGTTTATTTCGGCAAACTGAGCTTTATTAGGTTCTTTCCATCCAACTAATTCAATAAGGATTATAAGCCACGAATAATGAAAAGGTCTACCTTTTTCTTGTGCGTCGCGGGCATCCTCCAAAAACTCCTTCGCAAGATATCCAGCCCAATTATAAGTATACCCCTCGGCACTGTTCATAGCAATCCTGATAACCGGGGCAGGTACTTCAGTTGGCCTGCATTTCCTTATAAGTTTGCAGGCTAAGAGTTCAGCTGCAAACGGAATGGGCTATTCCCGAATCGCGGAAGTATGATACCCCCGTTTCCCTTTTGTCAGGCCAAACCGCTCCTTCATGGTTTGCGTGAGCTTTGTGTCGTCATGTTTGGACGGAAACTCGGTTCCCGGATCTGGTCCTGCCATGGGTAAACCTGTGATCCTATGGATAAGGGTGGCGTCGATAGGAACTTGTTGGTCCCCTATCCATAAATAGCCATCATGCACCAAGGCTAGTAACTGCTTGGCCACTACAGTCACATGTATGCCGCGTCCAAAATGGGGAATGTTGAATAGCTTGAGTAGGCCAGCTTTGTCCAGACCCGCAGCCCATGTTTGCACTTCCAGTAGTGTGACCTCATGGTCGGGGTGCCTGACGCGGTGCAAGTATTCGGCTGGGTCAAACTGTGGGAACTTTCCATAGTCATTGGTGTCATGATCGCTGTACTTAAGCCGATCAATCTTCCCTGTCATACTGCCAATCAGCTGCACTCCTGATGGTAATGAAGGTGTGGCTAATGTAAACTGCTTTGTCCGCCGGGGTAACGCGGTGCCTGGGCGAACAGGTGGTAGGTATGGTGGTCGTGGTGGCGGAATATTCTCCCTTCCCCTGGCCGGGGCCTGGGCGGAACCAGAGGGCTCCATGGGATGAGCCGCTGATGTTTTCCCTGTTTGCTGCGGTCGGTCTTGGTTGCGCTTGGTGCGAATTTCAGTTCTAGACTTTTTCCTGGCAGACCGTGTCTGCATCGGCCGTGGTGGTGCTGGGGGAGTGGCTTCACAGTGAGCTATGGTAGGCGGCCGAGTAGAGCAGGTGATCAGACCCTCTTGCTCGAATTCTCAGACCAAATCATCAATCTCCCGTTCAGTGGTCATGGGTTCACTCGCAAACCTTGAAGGAATGCAGGATGTGATTTTTCCTATCTTAGGCATCTTCTTATACACACTATCAATCAAATCGGGAAGGACAGTGCATTGAAGGCACCAAATCGGATGAAAATCTTGTCCTTGCGGGACGTAATTGCCGGTACTGGTCTTAGTACAGTCATTTAAAGCACTTAAAATCCCGCCGCCGCCAAACTGGCTACCTCCCAACGGTCGAATTTTGGGCCTCGAAACATTTTTGGGCTGCGGAAGAAGCATGGTCGCAGCCTCGGGGCGATAAGAAACTTCGGCCCAATAGTGCCCTTCGACCCAACCCGGTAATATCTGCGATAGGATGATTAAATTTGAGGTACGAGCGTCTTGGCTCTGCCCCTGAAACTTACTTCGCACTTCTTGAGCTTGTCTTATAAATGTGGTGCGCGCGACTTTCTGGTAGGTTCTCCGTCGAAGCTGAACTTTTGTAGGGTCGGCCCCCCATGCTACGGTAGCATCTATTGCTATTTCCAGATGCTGGATGTTTTGTGACTGAGGTACTTGGTCTGGCATCCGCAGAATAGTTTTTCCAAGATCTGTCATCCCGACCTGTGCAGGCAGTTCTCGAGGCTGTGCTCTAAGGCATCGAAGATACTGAGTGATCTGTGTGCACCTATGGCCATGTAGCTCGTACAGTCGTTGCTGCCAATTCTCCAGACCATCGTCTAAATCAGACATGCAGGAGCTATCACATTGCCAATCCATTACACCATCAGCATTAGGCTCGACATAATCTACATCCGTGGCTGTGATGTTATAGATGTGGTCTAAAGTATCCTGCTCCCCTTCATCTCTGAGTGGTTCTGTATATCTCTCTCCTTGGGACGGATCGAGGGGTATAATAACGTGCAGGCCATTTGCTTCGAAGGTCATTTGCCACCTTTTAAGGTTGATGATTGCAGCATTGGCCATGGCCCACTCAATTCCCAGTAGGGCTGGGTAAGGGTTGCTGTCATCAATGATCTCAATAACTTCAAAATCTGCTAGAGTACTGACCCCATCGATGTCGATTGGGACACTAAGAAGTCTCCCTAGCAGTACAATCCTTTGCTGGTTAGCTAGTCGCAGCTGTATAGGCGACCAAACCAGGGAAGGATTTCCCATTTGTCCCCACGTCTGCTTAGGGAGGACATTGACGTTTGATCCAAGATCGAGGATGACATCAGTCATATCATATTATCCTATCTGAACATTCAACCTCATTTCCCTTCCCGTTCGTCGGACACGACTAACAGTTTTCTCCTGATCAATTCCTCTCTGAGGGTCTGTGACAGCAAGAACTTTTTGCAGCTCGTTTAGAGCGTTCTGATTGCACAAGAGTTTCATACAGCTCTGCAAGAAAGAAGATAGTGTACTTACTTTATCCGTCGAGGCCCCCTGTAGCTGCGACGCATGCTGGTGTTGCCGCGCAGATATGTTTACGGCGCCATCAACATTAGCGCACTGGACCTCCGGGACTGGTGTGTTATCCTTCGCCGGGCCAAGGGCGGGGGATTTTTTACAGACCTGTTGTGCACTCATTGTGGTAGGTTGTCTTGGCGAGTCTTGAGTATGTGTCGTAGCTCCACTCTGGGTGACCACATTGAGGGCTGGGGCAGGTCTTTGCTCCACGGAAATCAACTGAATACTTGGGGTAGGGCTACGGCTGTTTTCCTGTATCTTTGCAAGGAGATGGGGACACTGTTCAATGACATGATCTACTGCGCGGAAATACCGACATGTCGTAGTGGGGTTTCGACAGTCGCGGGCCAAGTGACCAGCTTGGTTACAATTGTAACACACAACCTGGCCTCTACCTCTGCCGGTCATCCCACCACGACTGCGACCACCAAAATCACCTCTGCCGGAGGTGCCACCTCGGTATCCATAGCCATCATTATTCTGGGTTTCATTGTGGACTCGGTAGGCATCAGAGGTGCGCTCTCGCATAAGTTCATAGCTGCGACATTCTTCTTCATTATGGCCAACAGACTTACAAAACTGGCAGTAGGGGTTTTTGGGAACTGGGACATATCTCTGGAGAAGAGGGCAGTGATCAGGGCGATGCTGGCCAGGGGTGCGGCAAATCTCACAATATATCACACCGGCATTGAATTGGGTGGGCGTGCCCGTGCTAAGATAAGTTCTGACCATGGGGCACTGGTCCCTATCGTGACCCTCGGACCGACATTGCGTACACCAGACCTCCTCTCGACTGGTTTTATCTTTCTTCATGTCACGAAGTTCCAGGGCCATTGCTGCCAATTGTGCTTGGATTTGAGCAAGACCAGAATCGTCTCCGATGGGAGCAGTCTCTAGCTTCATTGCGATGTCCAGAGCCTCTTGCTGGTCAGCAACCTTCTGTTGCATGAGCGGCGTTCTGATGTGCGGAAATAACGCAGCAATAAACCATTCCTTGTGCTGCGCAGGACTAATAGTGAAGCTTACTTGGTCTAATAAGACTTTGAATCTCTGATCAAAGTCCCACACGCATTCTCCGCGCCGCTGTTGAATCTCTTTGAGTTCAGTGATGCTCTGTGATTCTGATTTCGGTTTCTTAAATTCCTTAATGATGGTGGCCTTGATTTCATCCAAATTGGGGTGCTGATTACTGGAGAATTTCATGAACCAGGTCAAATCCCGGTCGCGAAAGGAAGTAATAAGCTACGCAGTTCTCATATCCAGGTCGGTAATACTCTTCGCGTTCCAGACGGCCTCACACAAAAACCAGAACTGTTCTGGGTCTTCTGATCCCGTGCCTTTGAAAATGGGAAGCTTAATATCATCAGCTAAGTGGGCCATGTTGGGTCTGGGAGGGTGATGAGGAGGGCAGGCCGTTGATGGGGGGGGGTTTACGGGGTTAGGTTGACCTCTGGACGGTATACTTGGACTTGGTTGCCTGTCACACTACGGCCGAACTTTAGGGGTAACAAAGCGACGCTGGGGGGTAACAGGAGGGTGTCCTTCGGGGTCGGATTGTGAAGGGCTGTCAGGGGGAAGTGCGGTGGTCTATCCTGAAGAGTAGGATTCAAAATTTCTTTTGTACCGTTGCTCACTTCGGGGAAACCCACTTTGCGCATCGAGGGTATTTTCACTTGTAAACATATGTTAGTACGACTAAACTAGCAGTCTGACTCAAATAATAAGATGCCCTTTTCAACCAACAGTATTTCAATCTTTAAGCTTAAGGAATTTAAAAACTTACCATGGGGCCCTTTAAAGAACTGCCGTTCAGCTTCGCTGAAAGAAGTGCTTGTATCAATGGCAAACTCTGTCACAAAGGCCTCCAATGTGCGCGTCGTCCAGAAATCGACAGCGCGAGATACCTCGTTGTTCATGTTTTGCACAAGGTTGACCCTTGCGGGGGTCCACACAGGAATCCGTCGAGTTTGAAAGTTCGTCCTTCTTTCTGTTAACCTAGACAACCACTGGTGCAACTCTATATGGAAACGACCAAAGAAAATTTCATAAGTATCACAAAAAACATACCATTGTAAAAAGTCACTTGCGCTTCGACACGGATTCGTATTTTCTTGCTGCGCGAATTGCAAACAGATCTCAGCAAACCAATCACTGATGTCCTTCACAGAGGGCCTCCAGAACATAGCCCTTGTGGTACAAGGTAAACCCCTCTTGAGCAGGTACTGAGTTCAACCGGCAACGGAACCAATTTGTTGGGAAATGGGGTAGACCCGAGTTAATTCTTATGCGTCGCACCAACAAAAGACCCACCGTGTTGGCCCTTCTGGCAACAACCTGCGCGCAGGTTGCAGTCTCACCCGAAACAGCAATGGGGTGCCGCAGAATCAGGTTTCTGCATGCAGAGAGGGGGATTACTATACCTTGGTCTTTAAAAGCAATTATTAATCAACACTTGTAAATTTATCATTCATTCACATATAGCTTCGCAGCATAATAAACAAACTAAACTTGCATCACCCACTACGGGGAATTCACAGCGAAGCTTATTACCAACAGTGATCTAATGTTATCAGATGTATTCAGTTTAATGCATGAAAATAACAGAAACAGAAACAACACAATAAAACCACGACACCAAATATAACGTGGTTCACCCCCAGTGTAGGGGCTACGTCCACAAACTGCGTTTTATTCCTCTTTCCTCAAAACCACAGTTGATCTGCACACTCAGCTGCAGATCCCTTCAGTCCTCAACAGCCGCGCACACAGCTGCAGACCTTTCGTTCCTTTCTTACCAAAAACCCTCTGCGCACACAGCTGCAGAGGTTGTCCACGCACACAGCTGGGACTTAACCTTTCCTTACAAAAACCAATCTAACTTCACCTTATCTTTCTTTACATCAAAAATCCTAACCTATCCTTTTTACATAAGCGCTTATTTATACTGCGCAGTTTTAAAAAACCATGGTCTTAAACCATGGGCACCCAAAAACCCTAAACGTTGGATTTAAACCACGGGTTTATTACAAAAAGGAGGGTTTTGACTTACCCTGACACCCCTAAGACTATTTTGGCCCATAGCTCCGCTTACAAATTTCCTAAATAACCGCGGAGTTACCCAACATGGAGTATGCGCCCCAACATGTATTCTTCTTTCATCTTCTTGGTACCTTTTTTGCAAAATTTCCACAAACAGGCTGTGGTCCGGAAAAGCATCTATTTTTTGTTCAGCTTCTACCTAGCATCGGTTATAAGTAATCAGAAGTCTTCTAAAGGATTATGTACATGCCCCTCTTGTCTTTCTAACAGCCTTCTTGAACTCCTCGGTTGTGTTGATGGCAAACTCCAACAAGTTGTAGTCCTGCCTAAGGGCTTGTTGATCCTTTGAGGGTAATTCTGTAGGAGCTTCTGCATTTGCTTCCAATATTGCCATCCTTCCTGTCAGGACTTCTAGGATGTCCTAAGATCTATCAACAAAATATGAGGAGGTCTCCAAAATCTCCTCCAATCGGTTGTCTATCTGCAAAACCCTGCATCTTTCCTCCTCTATGGCCACCTGCAATTGCAGCATCTTGGCTCTCTGTGCCAGAACATGTTCTTTGAAAGGTTGAAGACTAACTTGTTGTTCTCTGGCTTCCTCTAAAACTGCTGTCAGCGAGGTAACCTGCTAGTTAAGTTTTTCCTCCTAACCTTGAGATTGCCTCTCATTTGCCTCCAAGGTAGTCTTTTGCAGCTCTAGATCCTTTATTCTACCTAGCAGCTTGTTGTAGCTACAACATTTCCCCTCAAATTTCTTAAATTTTGGGGCCCCTCCTCATGATTTAGCATTGTTTTTAATCGTTGGATGCTTTGAATTTTTTGGTCATGATTAATTTTGGATGATTCTAAAGATTAACTCTCGCCCTAGTTTTCAAATTTGACTGTGATGGAAATTGTTGTGGGTCGCAGTTTTATTTGCTTGTCGATCGGATCAAGTTTCTTTGTTTTGGGTCGCCATTTCAGAGGTGAAGCTAGTTTTTGTCCGTTGTTGAATTTTGAGAACTGTCCAAAACACTTAAATCATTTTTATACATTCGGGCATGAAAAGTCTGTTTGATCGGTGACTGTTGTCTTTTTCTCGTCCGCCGTTGCGGCTCCCAAAGCGGCTTAGCGCCCGAAGTATAAAGTGTTTCGACCGCCGATGTTTATTAGTCTTTTAATCGCCTGCCCGTAGCCTTTTCTCTTCCGTCATTGCGGCTGGGAAAGTCATTTGTCTTTCGATGTGATGTCTTCCGACTTCCGACTAAAGCTTTTCCCACCCGCATTTCGCGTGTTTTTAGCCCTTGTCTCTCCCGCCGTTGCGGTTCCCAAAGTAGTTAAGCCTTCGAAGTATAAATCCTTCCGACTTGCGATTGAGAGTCTTCTTGCCCTCAGGTCTCGTGTCCCTAACCTTTTCGCTTCCGTCGTTGCACCTCCCAAATCAATTTTCCACCCGAAGTGAAATGTGCTCCACTGCCGATGCAGGTCACTTGTTCGTTTTCTTTTTCCTTTCCCGCCGTTGCGGCTGTGTGAACCAATTGTCTTCCGAAGTTATTATCGTTCCAGCTTCCAATTTAAAATTTTTCCCGCCGGTGGATTGGTCTACCCTTCCGACGTCAGTATTTTGAGCTGCCGAAGAGTTTCTTGTTGACCGTCATTGGTTAGGTTTGTCGAACCTATAGGTGGATGAAATGGTATAAGTGATGCACCTGGCCATTTCTTGTGGATTAGCTGCTTTAATTGATTTAATTTGATGTTTCATTTTAGCATGCAATCTCGGTGAATGATGCACGATTGATCAATTGCAGAAAAATCCAAAAGACTGCTCATATTTCTGCGGCGCTAAGATACAGATGGGAGACAGGAACTCAAGGGGCGAAATGAATAGCGACAGGGACACGTATCTGAAAGGTCCAGCAGTTACCCAACTGATCATGAGCATACGAAGAAAAGATGGAGAGAGGGATACGAAACGTTCGAGAAACCGAAAGTTCATACGTTTGGAGGGCAGCCCAAGCGATCTGTAGTTATAGTTTAAATAGTTGAAAGTAGAACTTGGATGGGGACTTTTTCCCTGGAAAAAATTGTACACCATTTGCTTGTAAGAGGAACTATTTCGTTTTACAATCAGAAACTGCAACTTTTTCCTGCTGGAGAAAGCAAAATGTGGAATGTATCAATGTGATTAAATGAACAATGTTGAAGGGGAACTATTTCGTTTTCAGCTGTGTTTCATTAACTGTGAGATTGTTTAACTTCCTGAACCTATGTTCTTGTTGAATGTTCTTCAGTATATTTTGTGATGTTTTCCACTGTGAGTAATAAATGTTGTCTCTAAACAATTGGCTATCTGGTTGTTCAAATATCTGTAATTGTTCATGTGTATTGAAAGAAGTATCATCTATCTGTAACTCTTCATAATGCATGTACAAAATATATTACTCACCAATGAATGATAATCCTACTCCCTAGGGATAGTTTAGGTAGTTAGTTTTAATTTCTTGTTGTATGTGATTTAGATGCTTGTGAATGCTAAGACGAGAGGTAAGAACCTGCGCATCACGTTGTGACTGCTCCTTGCATATTATTTCCCTGCATGGTTAATTAGGCACTTGCATATCATACATTAAGTCAAAAAATACAAAAATACACGGTGGACCAGGCCGCAACCTGTAAAACCTTTGTTTTTGTTACTTTGACCTACGGTAGTCGGACCGCAAACCGGACGGATTCCCCATACCAAACAGTCACGGGCTAGTTGGGAACGTTGACTGGGGAGAATCCCTTACTGTTGTTTCCTGTGAATTTTCGGGCCTCAACAGTTTTGGCACTAGAAGGAGGGCCACCAGTGCATGGCTGGCCGAGGTAACCCGTTTTCCCGAGATTATTCCATCGGTAACAGTTCTGAAAGCAGTGGGTTTCATAATCCAATTCTGTAAGAAAGAGAACATCTATATTCTGTTGGGAACGAATTTGTTAATGATCTGAGAAGACACACCAGGGCATATGTAAAGAAGATTGGAGGATTTCCAATCATCCCTAAATTTCCCAGAAGAGAATATAAAAAGAAAGATCGTCCTGTAGCAGAAGACACAGTGCTGGTTGGAGACTGGGAAGAACTTGTAGAAACAGCCTTACAGGAAGTTGTGCTACCTTTGAATCAAGAAGGCCCAAATACCCCTCACAGTTCTCCTACTCATACTCCAGTTGGCTCACCTCCTCACTCTCCACCTAGACTCATGGTGGGAGTAAATGCTAATCCACCACCTAACCCACCAAATCCACCACCTGCTTGGAGAGCCAGATCACCGTTAAACCTGACACCTCCATTACATGACCTACCTCAAGCCTTTGACAAGATGTTGCCCAAGTTTGACCCAAATGAGAAAATATTAGTAGATGATCACCTACAAAGTTTTTACTTGGAAATTGAAGGATTAAGGGCCGGGGAGTATGAAGATGTAGTCTGCAGACTGTTCCCGCATACCCTTAAAGGAGCTGCGGCATCATGGTACTTTGGGTTTCCTACTGACTCTATCCCTGATTGGGATACCTTCGAAAGAATTTTTAGAAGTAAGTATGCAACTCAGAAAACTCATGCAGCCCTCATGAAAGGGCTATGCGCCTTGAAGAAAGAGAGAAAGGAAAAAGTGCACAGTTTCACACAAACGTTTGCAGCCTATATCAAGAATTTTTCTGAAACGGATAAACCTTCAGACAAAGTTCTAATTGAATATTATACTTCAGCTTTAGGCCCTGATTTGGCCATGTTTGCCAAAGGTAGGGCCAAGCCTACTTTGACGGAAACCTATGAAGAGGCAGAAGTAGTGGAAGCTAAAAGAGAAAGCATTGAAGATTATCCAAAACAGTCAGGAGAGAAAGGTGCAGGAAGGAAAGCCTTATTGTTTGCTAAGCCTAAGGAAGAGAAATCACCAGATTATGAAAATATGGCAAAAATGATGCAGAAGCTTTCCAACAAAATCATAGATTTTGAGAAAGAGAAGGAAACACAAAAGTTTTATAAGCCATATTATAAGAAAAGAGAGGATAACAATCGGTCTCAACCTCCTCCTCACAATACTGCATCTATGAATTTAATAGAGGTAGGCATGGACAATTTTTGCACTTTCCACCAATAGCCACACTCTGAAAAGAATTGTCCTCAATGGATAAATTCGATGACGTTGGTCATGAATCAGCTGTTTGATTCTAGATTAACAGAAGATGGAGATGAAGAGAGAAAAGAGAATACTACGTCAACAAAGAACAAGAAGAGGAAACCATGGTTTTGTGGGATTCTGTTTCGTTATTTGATGCTGAAGAGGAAAAGAATCAGGGCTACAAGGACATCATGGAAACCAACATGGCAACAAGGAGCCAAGGGCCAATTAAAGAAAACAGTCTCTTTCTACCAAAGATCAAAAGGTTGCAAAGAAATGTAAAGAAATTTCAAAATAAATCCTTAGCTGATAAGATTCTAGAATTCACTATTACCAGCCAAGATCCGAAGCAGAATAATATGTTGGCTAGGCCAAAGGAAGGAAAGACGACTGTTGATAAACCTCATCCTATTGAGCAGCCGATGGATTATGACATCATGGAGGATTTAAAGAAAGTAAAATTGAATGTTCCACTATTCGAAATGTGTAAAGTGCCGCAGCAAAAAGAAAGACTATTGAAAGCACTTGAAGCATCGGATGAGAAGATGCCCACTGACAATCAACCCCAGGAAGAAGAAGAAATCAGCGAAACCAGCGTTGGAGGTAAGTCTAAAAGAAAACATCCACCTTTCCTCCTCACGTTTGAAATTTTCAATCATAATGTACATAATTGCTTGGTAGACTCAGGGGGGTCAGTAAATGTCATGCCAATATCAGTCTGTAAAAAGATCAATGGGCATCCTAAGCCATCCACGTGGAGGGTTGTTCAGTTGGATAGGACAGATGTCAAGGTGATTGGTGAGATGGAAGATGTCCTAGTCCATCTGGCATCAAATGATAAAGTATGCCAGGTCATTAATATCGTGGTGGCTGATATACCAGACGCTTACGGTCTTGTCATGAGCAGAGATTGGTCGGCCAAATTAAATGGATATTTCACCTCGGCTTGGTCGCATCTGTGGTTACCATACAAGGGAAGTACGAACTAGATCAAGATCTTAAGAGAGCCTCACATGAGATACAATGTTACTCAACTGAATGAGAAGAATGAACCAGTGGATTCTGTATTGGGAAACTATTTTATTGAGTTGGAACCAGGAAATTACCAAGCAGAAGAAGCCAGCAACACATCAAACACTCATCCTGATCTCCTTCGATTCTCATAGGCTGATGAGATTGACTGTAATATAGTAGACTTAGCAGTAGGAATAGATTCACACTCAGTAGTTAGTGATTTTTGGACTTTGTTTTTTGATGGCTCTAAGACATTAGAGGGGTCAGGGGCTGGCTGTGTCCTGATTGACCCCCAGAAGAATAAACATTTTCTCTCATGTAGATTAGAGTTTGAATGTACTAATAATATAGCTGAGTACGAAGCGCTGGTGCAGGGTTTGAGGAAAGCGATTGAATTAAAGGTAAGTAATCTAAGAGTTTTTGGAGATTCCGAGATTATTGTGAAACAAATCCGGAATCAAATACATTGTGTTTCCCCTCACTTGAAAGCTTACCAAAATGAGGTATGGGACCTGCTTAAATGTTTTTATGCATTCAATATTATTTCAATTCCAAGACTTAAAAATGCAGCAGCTGACCTGTTGGCCACATCAGCCGCTAGGCTCGTACCCACTAATAATCGATGCTCCGTCGAATTGCTTTTTAGGCCCTCAGTACCAGATATGATCACCAACCTGCGAGTGTTCGACGATGATCAGCAGATAATAGAATGCTTAACAAATGACGAGGTGTTCAAAGGGGCAATTATAGATGATGAAGAACATCAGGCTGAGATGAAATATGACAATTTCATCCCTAAAGGAGTCAGAACATTGGAAAGAATGTTTGATTTAAATGAAAAGTTCAGAAGACCATCCAACGTGAAGACTCACAGCTCATCTCTACAGTTCGAGCTGATAAATTTAGGGACTGAGAGGAATCCCAAATTTGTGAATCTCGGCAAATGTTGTTCACCAGTAGAAAGAGACAAATTCATCAGTCTATTTAAACAATATAAAGATGTTTTCACATGGACATACGAATATTTGAAAACATATGACACCAGCATTTTCAAACATGTCATTCCCATCAAAGCTGGTGTCAAGCCATATCAGCAACCTTTAAGGAAAATGCATCCAAAATTGGAACCGCTGATTCAGAGTGAAGTGAAGAAATTATTGGATGCTAGAATCATTTTTAAGGTCAGACACTCGGAGTGGGTATCAAATCTGGTACCAGTGAGGAAAAAATCTGGAGAAATCAGATTATGAGTGGATTTCAGAAATCTAAACCGTGCTTCCAACAAAGATAACTATCTTGTGCCACCCATGGAGCAATTGCTGTAAATGGTCTCAGGTGCTGAACTGTTTTTGTTATTAGATGGTTTCTCTGGCTACAATCAAGTATTAGTAACCGAAGAAGACAGATTGAAGACCACGTTCAGGACCAAATGGGGAACCTTTTCCTACAGGAGAATTCCCTTTGGACTTATAAATGCTGGAGCAACGTTTTAGAGGGCTATGGACATAGCTTTCCATGGATTGATTGGACGAAGTGCTGTAGTATACCTTGATGATATTACAATATTCTCGAAGAGAAGAGGAGAGCACGCGTTTCACTTAAGGAAAATTTTCGAATGCTGTCGGAAATATGGCATCTCACTCAATCCTAAGAAGTGTGTGTTCGCTGTCATGGAAGGCAAGTTGCTGGGTCACATAGTTTCAAAGAAAGGAATATCTATAGATACAGAAAGAATTAAGGCTATTGAACAAATCCCCTTGCCCCATAATAAAAAGGGGATGCAATCATTTATGGGAATGATAAACTTTGTGTGAAGATTCGTGCCTGATTTTGCTCAGATTGTCAAACCACTACAGCAGATGGTAAAGCAAAATGCACTATTCAAGTGGACTGAAATTGAGAAGAACGTATTCAGAAAAATCAAAACTGCTGTTGCACATGCACCCTCCCTGAAAAGCCCAGATTTCGACAAAGATTTTATCTTGTATACCTTTGCATCTGATGATTCACTAGCAGCTGTGCTCACCCAAAAGGAAGATGGGGGGGATGAATTCCCAATATCCTTTATGAGTACTGGTCTGCAAGGGGCTGAATTAAACTACCCATCCACCGATAAGCAAGCTTACGCTATATTCAAAGAAGTACAACAATTCAGGCCTTATATTTTAAAAAATAGAACCAAGGTGATCGTCCCCTACCCAGCTGTAAGGTCTCTTCTTGTACAGAAGGAGTTAGGAGAAAGAAGAGGCAACTGGGTAATAGCCCTTCAAGAGTACGACCTTGAATTCAAGCCAGCATCTATAGTTAAAAGAAAAGGGTTGTGCAAATAGATGACTGAAAATGGAAAAAATGAAGAACACGACTGGGAAGCTGAAGCCGAATTACATGTAATGGAGGTATGTCCTTTGTTTACAGCTCCCGAGTCTCGGTATAGAAACCTTGTGCATTACCTCCAGGCAGGGCTGTTTCCAGAACATTGGATTTCCAAGCAAAGAAGGGCACTGCATCTTAAATCATCCTCCTATCCACTTGTTGAAGGAGTATTATTCAGAAAGAATTATGACGAGGTTCTTCTCAGATGCTTAGGAAAGGAATATGCGAAGAAAGTAATGTCAGAGTTGCATGAAGGTCCTACTGGGGGACATTATTCAGGAGATACTACAGCCCACAAAATCCTCAGGGCAGGTTACTATTGGCCTACGCTCTTCAAAGATGCACACGCACATGTCAGGAAGTGTGATATTTGCCAAAGGTGTAGTGGGAGACAACCTAAAGCAGCAGCACCCCTAAAGCCTGTGATGATCACAAAACCATTCGAGCAATGGGGGATGGATATTATTGGAGAAATAAAACCGAATTCCTCTCTGCAGCACAAGTACATTCTGACTGCAACTGATTATTTCACTCGCTGGGTTGAAGCTATCCCATTGCGCAAGATAAATGAAGACGAGGTCATTATCTTCCTACAAGATCATATCATGACCAGGTTTGGAGTTCCAGTTTCGTTAGTCTTTGATAATGCTAAGTACTTTTCGTCAATTAAATTGACTGCATTTTCTCATGATAAAGGGATAAAATTGCATTATTCTGCTAATTATTATCCACAAGGAAATGGCCTGGCTGAATCCTCTAACAAAAATCTGATTATAATTTTAAAGAAGACTATAATAGAAAACTAGAGGAGTTGGCATGCAGCGCTATCAAATGCCCTTTGGGCCGATAGAGTCACCCCCAAGTCTACGATAGGAGTGTCACCGTATACCGTTGTCTACGGTAAAGAAGCCATCCTTCCTCCCATTATCATGCTTCCTTCTTCCATAATAGCTCAAGAATCTAGAGGGTCAGATGATGAAGTTTTGCAAATAAGGATATATAATTTCCTGAAAGCAGAAGAGGCTAGATCTAAAGCCAGAGAGCGCTTTAAGCAATAGCAGGAGGTAATAAAGAGATGGTTCGACAAACATAAGGATGGAACAAAAGACTTTGAGGTAGGTGATTTGGTTCTCAAATGGGATCACCCCCATGATGAGAAAGGAAAGCACACTAAATTCCAGTAGTTGTGGGTAGGCCCTTTCCAGATTGCAGCAAAGCTTGGCCCTTCTACTTATAAGTTGCAAAATCTACAGGGGTGGGAAGAGAACTTACCAGTGAATGGTTTGGTTCTCAAGCCTTATTTTTCCTGAGTTTCGTTGAGTTCTTCTGTCTTGTATATAAATAATCTGTTTGGCTGTATTTTGAGTCATGTTTTTTTTAGTTTGCTTTAGTTTGATTTTTTCTTGATTCCAATAAAGGGAATGAACTCGCGGTTGCATGGAGAACATCAAAATGTTTGGGAATGATCAACATTTTTGGGTCTCAGACTGTGTGTTGCTAAAAGAACTTCTTCCAGTTTAGCATTTTTCTCGAATAAGCTCTGTGTGCATTGAAGTCCTGCTTAACCCCTGTGAAATAAACTGGATTCGAAGAGTCTGGAGTACTATGTTGGGGCTCCATCCACGTCACACTTAAAATGTTCTAAGGAGCGACAACAGAGGACCCATGTAAAGGAGTAAGGTGAACAGTATATTAAATGTAAATGATCCCATGCCAGGAAACGAATGCTAAAAGGCAAATAAGAGTCAAAAAATCCTATGAAAGCATCATACATCAAAGTAGATACTGAATCATAAGTACTAAATTGCCGAAAGATCCTCTCCGTCCGTGAGCTGAAACATGAAGCACACCGCTCACACAAAAGGACACTATGGGATAGAGGATCCTAAATTAAAATTTAGTAAGAAAGGCATGCACGAGGACTCATATGAAAAGGGACAAAAGTCCAAAAAAAGCACTAAAAAGTGCTAAAAAGGCATGGGAATGAGGACCAAACAAATATTTTTGTTTACCATATGCTACAATCCTGTGGTGTCCAAGCTACCAGCTACCTGAAGACAAAAGTAATAATGAAACTCATCCTCTGGCCTCAACAGAGTTATCTGGACTTGAAAATCTTGGTTTCCACTCTCCAAAATTGGACTATCATTAATGATTAAAGGTACACACTTTCGTCATTCGAGAAATCCAGATAGCTAGAAGAATTCAATAGATGCATTTGTTGTTAAACAGTTTGTCACTTAAAGAACAATCACCCAGAGATCTAGGTTCACCAGGTAATCGCCAATTGCTGCAGCTGCAACATTTCCCGCCAAATTTCTTAAATTTTGGGACCCCTCCTCATGATTTATCATTGTTTTTAATCGTTGGATGCTTTGAATTTTTTGGTCATGATTAATTTTAGATGATTCTAAAGATTAACTCTCGCCCTGGTTTTCAAATTTGACTGTGATGGAAATTGTTGCAGGTCACTGTTTTATTTGCTTGTCGATCGGATCAAGTTTCTTTGTTTTGGGTCTCCATTTCAGAGGTGAAGCCATTTTTTGTCCGTTGTTGAATTTTGAGAACTGTCCAAAACACTTAAATCATTTTTATACATTCAGGCATCGAAAGTATGTTTGATTGGCGACTGTTGTCTTTTTCTCGTCCGCCGTTGCGGCTCCCAAAGCGTCTTAGCACCCAAAGTATAAAGTGTTCTGACGGCCGATTTTTATTAGTCTTTTAATCGCCTGCTCGTAGCCTTTTCTATTCCACCGTTGCGGCTGGGAAAGTCATTTGGATTCTGATGTGATGTCTTCCGACTTCCGACTAAAGCTTTTCCCGCCTGCATTTCACGTGTCTTTAGCCCTTGTCTCTTCCGCCATTGCGGCTCCCAAAGTAGTTAATCCTCCGAAGTATAAATCCTTCCGACTTCCATTTGAGAGTCTTCCTGCCCTCAGGTCTCGTGTCCCTAACCTTTTTGCTTCCACCGTTGCGGCTCCTGAATCAATTTGCCACCCGAAGTGAAATGCGCTCCGCTGTCGATGCAAGTCACTTGTTCATTTTCTTTTTCCTTTCCGGCCGTTGCGGCTGTGTGAACCAATTTTCTTCCGAAGTTATTATCATTTCGGCTTCTGATTTAAAAGTTTTCCCACCAGCGGATTGGGCTACCCTTCCGACGTCAGTATTTTGAGCCGCCGAAGAGTTTCCTGTTGACCGTCATTGGTTAGGTTTGTCGAACCTGTAGGTGGATGAAATAGTATAAGTGATGCACCTGGCCATTTCTTGTGGATTAGCCACTTCAATTGATTTAATTCGACGTTTCATTTTAGCATGCAATCCTAGTGAATGATGCACGATTGATCAATTGCAGAAAAATCCAAAAGACTGCTCATATTTCCGCGGTGCGAAGATACAGATGGGAGACAGGAACTCAAGGGGAGAAATGAATAGCGACAGGGACACAGATCTAAAAGGTCCAGCAGTTACCCAACTGATCATGAGCATACGAAGAAAAGATGGAGAGAGGGATACAAAACATTCGAGAAACCAAAAGGTCATACGTTTGGAGGGCAGGCCAAGCGATCTGCAGTTATAGTTTAAATAGTTGAAAGTAGAACTTGGACGGCGAATTTTTCCCTGGAAAAACTTGTACACCATTTGCTTGTAAGAGGAACTATTTCGTTTTACAATCAGAAACTGCAACTTTTGCCTGCTGGAGAAAGAAAAATGTGGAATGTATCAATGTGATTAAATGAACAATGTTGAAGGGGAACTATTTCGTTTTCAGCTGTGTTTCATTAACTTTGAGAATGTTTAACTTCCTGAACCTATGTTCTTATTGAATGTTCTTCAGTATATTTTGTGATGTTTTCCACTGTGAGTAATAAATGTTGTCTCTAAACAATTGGCTATCTGGTTGTTCAAATATCTGTAATTGTTCATGTGTATTGAAAGAAGTATCAGCTATCTGTAACTCTTCATAATCCATGAAAAAAATATATTACTCACCAATGAATTATAATCCTGCTCCCTAGGGATAGTTTAGGTAGTTAGTTTTAATTTCTTGTTGTATGTGATTTAGATGCTTGTGAATGCTAAGACGAGAGGTAAGAACCTGCGCATCATGTTGTGACTGCTCCTTGCATCTTATCTCCCTGCATGGTTAATTAGGCACTTGCATATCATACATTAAGTCAAAAAATACAAAAATACATGGTGGACCGGGCCGCAACCGGTAAAGCCTTTGTTTTTGTTACTTTGACCTACGGTAGCCGGACCGCAAACCGGACGGATTCCCCATACCAAATAGTCATGGACTAGTTGGGAACGTTGACTAGGGAGAATCCCTTACTATTGTTGCCTACGAATTTTTGGGCCTCAACACAGTTGTTCCTTCTCTTCCCTCAACTCCTAATATTCCTGTTGTACCCTCTTCAGACACTCTTGGGCGGTCTCCATAGATATCTTCTCTATCTAGAGAACCTGAAGTTCAGCCTTTGAAGACTTGATTTCCTTTTGCACGTCTTCAAATTTTCTCTTTAACTTATTGTTTTCTTCTCTTTCCTTTCTCAGAGTATCTTTGAGTTGAGCAGAAGACTTCTTTGACTGCTCCAGATCCATCATTATTTTATCTACATTGTCTTCTGAAGCATGGATCAATGCAGCCCCCGCTCTGATAGTGAACCTGGGGTCTCTGTCTGTCCCGTATACAATGGTTGTATCATTTATCATCTTACTAGACAGCCCCCTAGTTTCAACCTTCGTCTCGGTTCTGTTGACTATTCTTTTCTTTTCTTTATCATAAAAGATAGTATTAAAATTAGGTACCTCTTCCCCTTTCTTCTATTCAAAGGGGATTAGTCTAAGGGTGGGGACCATAGACTGTCCTGGTGTGCTGGCAGTGGGTACTTCAGGGTCTTGAACGTTGGGGTTTTCCAATTCCTAAGATTGACTATCTGCTGTGTCAGCAGCTGATTGCTCTGTCACTGTTTGGGTCAGCTTCATCTTCTCTGCCTCCTGCTTCTTCAACTCCTCATCTAACTTCCTTTTTCTTTCTTCTTCTTTTATTTTTGCATGTTCTTCTGCCTTTCTGGATGCCTCTTGTGCAGCTCTTCTTTTCTCCTCCTCCTCTCCTTTTAGCCATCCTTCGGCTTCTTGGGATAACCTCTGGGATTCTTCATTTCTTTTCCTGGTTTCCTCTTCCTCGGCATTTGCCTGCTCATCCTGTCCCTTTCCACCTTTGGTGGTGATTTTATTTTTAAACCTTTTCCTTAAGGCCATCATGTTTAGTGCACTGCGAAAAATGGACTCTTCTCTGTCCCAGTGGCTGGTGTACTCAAAATGGACATTAGCCTCTTTGCAATGCTCTGCAACCTTGTTACGGGAGTCATTCCTGTGGAAAGGAATTTCCCCAAAATGGAACTTCTCCAACTCCTCCACAAATTCATCGGCCTTCTTTACTCTAGTAAATTTGTAACTCCCCAATCTGAAAGGAAAAGGCAGGTATAATGCCTTCTTATGTTCAAATAAAAAACTTCCTATGCCATCTAGAAATACTTTCCTAACTACGTCTTTGTGAATTACATAGTCTGTGGAATACTTAGGCAGTAATGAGGGTGCTCTAGAGCCTCCAAACATTCTGAAATAGAGCCCATCCTCAGTCAAGTAATAATCAACATACTCTTCAGTCACCTGCAATGCCTCCTCCGACATGCAGTGACATTCTTTTAAGAAAATAAGGGTATAAAATGGCATAATGAAATTCTCACACAACTCCCTGTAGTGACTGTGGTATTTATGGGCCCACAATGGCTTGTATGCTGAGTAAATTGGTGATATTTCCTGGTCCTAGATGCATCTCAGGTTAGGGAAGGGTTGATTGCATAGGATGCAATCAATCAGTATGGAGCTCATGTAGAACTCTGATTTCTTTTGGGACACCCCTCCTAATGCTGATGCCATGCAGGCCGAGAGGCTATTGGACACAATATTGGCCCAATTGAAAACGGTCCCCTGTGTTGCAACATAAAAAATTATCGGCACCCACTCCAATTTGAAGCTTTTGCCGTGGGATCTCCCAAAAATCCTATTAAGCATCAAGGCAATGAACCTGTAAGGGGTTCTTAGGATTGCAGTGTCATATTCTCCAGTTGGCCTGGTTCTAAATTTTTTTCCAGGCATGAGCATCCTCTTGAGTGTCTCGACGAGGTCCATCCTGATGATTTTCAGCCAGTCTTCAGTTAGATATGTTTGTGCTTCTGGAAAGTGGTAGGCCAGGGCTATAGGCAGCATAACCCTATTTATCAACATTCTCCAGAATCATGGTAGTCACATCTTCCCTGGGCAGAATCCACCCAATCACTTCAGAGCATGGAAAGAGTTCAGGTCTTGTAGCGATTTTCATTAATGAGGATCTTTCTATGTTGACATAGATATTTTCTTCCTCAAACCCAATGTCAGGAACCTCTCGGCGCGTAATCAATCTATAGATTTCTCCCCAATGATATTTCGGCTCTACACCAATTATGCATTTGGTGTCTTCGTAAATATATTCAACTCTGGTGATGACTTCGACTTCGGGTTCTTCTTTGAATGCGAGATCCTTCTTCTTTTGATGCTTAGACATTCAAGATGGCTATCACTACTTCTACATTCTCCATTTATTCTTCTACCGTTTCAGGTTGTTCTGCATCTTGGATCTTCATATTCTTCAACCGTTTTCTCAAAGCCATCTTCTCATTTATGTTCTTCCCTTCAAATAGCTTGGTCAAGGAATCAAACATCTTCGGTGTCTTTAGCGAAGACACTTGTGGTACAATTTGATCCATGATTGAATCATCAATGCTCTTCTTGGTCTTGACCAAGTTCTTCTTGTGTAAGGCTTTGAGCCTCATCTCACTCTGGAACTAGAACCTCTCTACTCATTTAGGTGTCCAATTCATTTTCTTCAAAGAGATCATATACTTCCATGCTTGGAAGTTTTCAACTTCACCAAGCTTATCATCAAGCTGATGTGATAGATCATTTTGAAATGAGGACCTCAAATGAGAATAGCAAAAGATTAGATCTTACCGATTTGAGGTGTCCGTCCAGGTTCCGGAGTTGGCTGATCTAGAGTTTGTCAGAGAAAACCTAATTTTCAAAACTTGGAATCTTTCAGATATGATTGGATAGAAATATATATCTCTTCAAATGGAGCTGTCCAATGTACTCCTCTTCTAAAAATAGTGGAGGGAAGCTCCTGGAACAGGAAGCCCTAGTTTTCCAATTTCTTTTGCAGAAATGTCTGTCACTGTTTCGGTGATATCTATGAAATTAATGCTCCTCTATGTATGAACCTTTGCAATGAGGTATCCTTGCATGTCCCTGTTCCAACACCACATGTTTCATCAAAATTGGTTTCACCAATTGGGACTTATGATAATTTTTCCAAGGTGACCTGTTACAGAACTGTTTAGAATAAACATCGAGGTACAATACATAAGATATATGCATGAATACATTCCGAAGTTACAAATACATCAACAATGGAGAGAGCTCTAAGGATTTTTTTTTATGCAGGTGAAGAAGATTTGAAAGCTCTAAAAGTGTTTCCAAGTGCATTGAGGGTGGATTTGGTTTGGTGGATTACAATCTCAACCATCAAACAAGAAGAACAATGTCTCATTAATCTAGGGAAGAATCTAAATGGAAAATGAAAGGGAGAAATGCACCATCTATTTTATCCCCTCCTATTCCTCCAAACACAAGCTCTTCTACTCCTCATGCTAGTGCTCCATTTGCTGCTAGTGGAGTTCTTGCTCCATTGAAACCTATTTTAGCAAGACAACAATCCCAAGAGAAAAAATACCCTTTGTGGAGGTATGTGACTAGGAAAGAAAGGCTTGGGGAAAATCTAGGTGGGGGAGGCAATGTGTCTTGGACTTGCAATTTTTGCAAGAATGAGTTTAAGAGCACATATTATAGAGTTAAGGGCCATTTGTTGGGCCTTCCTTCTTGTGGGATTTCTTCATGTAAAGTAGTGAGTGTTACCCAAAGGAGGGATATGGGAAAGGAGGATCATAAAGGATTAATCAATGTAGCATCAACAAGCAAGAAAAATGATGAGGATCCTCTTCCATTCTTAAGGAAACCCTCTAGAATTCAGCCTCCATTTCCACCTAGCAGAAGTGATGCATATCTAGCAAGAAAGAGGCCATCTTCTAGTGGTCCAATGGACACGATTTTCCAACAAGAGGTGCGAGAAGAGGTGGACCTCACCATTGCATTTTTTCTACCTCAAATTCATCTCATTCAATGTTGCATGATCATCAATTTTTATTGATATGTGTTGAAGTCTCATTGAACGAGCTCCATTTGGTTATGTGCCTCTTGGTTCATAGAAGCTTAGAACCACATTGTTGGTTAAGGAAAAGAAGGAGGTGGATAAAATTATTGAGCTAATTAGATCAACATGGCCCTCATCCAGAGTGAGTATTGTTTCTGATGGATGGATGGATCCAACATGCCATCCACTCATCAATTTCATGGTATCTTCCCAAAATGGACCAATGTTCTTCGGAAAGCGGTGGATGCTCTTGTGAAATACAAGGATGCACATTTTACGAGTGAGTTATTCATCAAAATAATTGAAGAATTAGGTGTTTATTCTTGTGTACAAATGATCACAAACAATGAACTTGTTTGCAAGGTCGCTGGCATCATAAGGTTTAATTTTGCCCAAAATGTATCATATTTAACAAAAATTGAAAATATTCCTGGACGCTTTTGTATTTTGAGCATAACGTTTTGCTCGTAACTCGGAATTAGACAGACTTTGAACCATTAGAAAGATATTGAAATTTTCTACAACTCTGTTGTTTGCATATTTTTTTATCCTTACCGTTTGTCCAGGGCGGGTGTGTTTTTAAGAAAACAACTTTTAAAAGATTCTATTTAAAAATAATCTTTTAAAAGACGCTTTCTTACTAAAACATCCACCCTAGACAAACAATAAGTAATTAAAACAAACACAAAACATAAAAGTTGTGGAAAATTTCAAGAGCTTTCCAATAGTCCAAAGTGCACCTAATTCCAATTTACGAGCGAAACGTTATGCCGCCAAAACGAAAGATTCCAGGAATATTTTCACTTTTTGTTAAATAGGATACATTATAGAAGAGGGAAGAATGTTATGATGATTATGGAAACTAAATATCTGCAGGTATTTTCATTTTGGTCACCTTTCATTGCTAATTTGCTCATTGTTTGCATTTATCACAAGGTGTATCTAGGGGAAAGGTCATTTTAATGATTTGAGTTGTTAGTATTGTAGAGTCATTTATAATTGTATTTTTTCTCTTATATATTTTTTATACACCTTTCATTGCCCATTCCTTTAACTTAGCACTCAAATCCATTTCTTCATATGTGACATGGATTGGCAACATTATTGAGGATTCATTTCATATATGTAACTTTGTACAAAACCACACAAATTCCCTCACCATCTACCAAGAGTACAGGCATCTTTCATTGTTGAATATTGTAGATACCCAATTTACTTCCTCATTCATCATGCTCAAGAGGTTGAGGGAGGTCAAAACTGCTCATGGGTCCATGGTGATTTCAGAGTCTTGGTCTTTCTATAGAAAGATAGATCAAAGTGCTTCAAAAAAGGTAAAGGACATAGTATTAGATGATGTTTGGTGGGAGAGGGTGGATCTTACCATTAAGATCATCAGCCACTCATTTCCTTGTGGCGCTTTGCAGACACGAACCATCCCATCACTGCTGGTATTCGTGTTAATCTAATGAGAATGACAATTTGAGAATGCTACAAGAATATAGTGGCAACGGGAGACTCTAATGTCATTAAGAAAATGCTTTAAACTTTAAACTTTAAACGGTCTTCGATTATTGGCATTTAACTTCTTTATTACCTTCTTTATTACCTTATATCTCAACCGTGGTTCCTTCTCATATTAAGAGAACTCCCAATTCAATATTGGATCAATGGGAAAACATGGGCATATTTAGTGATCGTTCCTTCTCATATTAAGAGAACTCCCAACCCAGTATTGGATCAATGGGAGAACATGGGCATATTTAGAGGAGTGATCACTCTAGACTCATACTAGAGAATAGCCTTAAATAGTCAATTAACCCATAGAATTGATCAATACCTATAATTTTACAGAAACCAAACAGAAATATGACATAACATAAATTTTCGTCTAGAAAGACGATCCCAGGTAGGTCCCTAAAGTTGCAAACTATTAAGCTAACAAAGCCACTTTAAAAAATACTTCACCCACTTAAGAAAAATGATGTCTTATTCTCTATAAAAAGAAATTAAAAAAATAATATAATAATTTATTTAAACAAATGATAAAATGATTATAAACTTATATATTTATAAATATAATTAATTAAATTTATTAATAATAATAATCTTATTAATATAAAGAATTGGTGATAATAATAATAAAGATTGGTCATAATAGAGAAACGTCAGCTTGGTATCATATAAAAATAATATAATAATTTTATATAAAATTAATACAATTACAAAATATAAATATTATAATATAATATTTATACTATAATAGATCTTTCTTACACCATGCTCTACATATAAGCATGTAGAGAGGTTCAATATGCTCTACATATCAAGCATGTAGAGAGGTTCAATTTCTTATTATGTAATTTTTTTATCTTAAAATTTTGTATACATCTAGGAAAAAGTTATTTTGTATTTTATGAATCTATATTATTTTTATTTATTTTTCCATTTTATTTTACTAACGGACATTATTTTTTAATTACTTTTTATTTTATTAATATAAGTTTATGTTAAATTATCTTATATAATTATTTTGTATTTTATGAATCTACATAGATTTTTTAATTACTTTTATTCATTTTTGTGTTTTATTTTACTTTGCATTACAACCCATGTCGATCACAATCATCAACTATTCAACCCATGCTTTGATGGTGCACCTTTCCTATTACTTTTTTTTTTCAAAAGGAAAAAGCCTTGTCCTTGATATTCATTAATAGAATCAAAGGGCATCTGATGTGCCATCCCTGAGTATGGGTTATAATCAAGAAAGGTCATGGAAGGAGTTATGATCTACTATATACCGAAAACAAGTCTCAACACAACCGACCTGCTATGGGGGAGATTAAAGATCAATCACATCAAATAGAAAATGCCAGTCAGATACATAAGGAGGACTGTCCATCTGTACCATCTCAATCGTGAACATATATGCACAGAGCTGCTATCTGAAGCTACCCGCTCTGAATCAAACAAAAAGGTGCCTAATAAATATGGGAGAACATGCTCCTGCACCTAGCTCAAAAGAGCTTGAAATTGTCATGAGAGACCAAAAGCCCTTCAAAATTTTCAGTATAGAAACTAGTACCAGGAGCCAATGAAAGGGAAGTCTTTGATAGACTGTCTATGAGCTGATTATGTTCACGGTAGATATGGTAGAAAGACAGGTGAATGAAGAAGGTGCTGAGTTTTCTGATATCCCTGCACCAGTGACTGAGATCAGATGGAGAGAGAGCATCAATGCCCTTAGCCCAATTAATAATGACAGAAGAGTCACCAAAAATGTGAAGTGTGGGTATCCCCATCACCTGGGAAATATGCAGAAGATCCCAAAGCCCTATCAGTTCTGCTTTAGTATTGGTGCAAGATCCTGCCCCCAGTGCAAAATTGAAGGAATGAGTCTCGTTCAGTAATAAGCATATGCCAACTCCTCCAGTGTTTTTTGCCGATGCCCCATCAAAAAAACCATAGGGATAGGCTAGAGAAGGGTCTGAGCCTAAGACTCTAGGCTTATTTTCCTTTTTATAGGGAGGTCGATACAACTGAGAGAGGTTTTCAATCTGATGTAATATGCTCAAAACAAACATCTTCTTTCCTTAAAAAATGTATAAATTCCTTGCTTTCCAGATAGCCCACATTGCATAAAATGGAAGGTAGCAGCAGACCGAGTATTTAGTGTATCTGTCTATTCAGTTCCCCAGATAAATACAGATATTAACACTCTGGTAAGGGGGAAAGAACTGGTACTATCCACTCAGCTGAATAAGAATACTCTTCCGCACAGAACAAGTATAAAATATGTGATGTACACTGTCTTCATCTGCACTGCAGAGTGCACAAATACCGGGCCCTATCCAACCTTTCTTCTGTAGATTGTCCCACGTTAGAATTTTATTTTCCAGAGCCATCCAAATAAAATAGCTAATTTTAATGAAAAAAATGCCAGACCATATGAGAGCTGGTAATCTGTTACCTGCTGGGGGAGATGATGATTGGATAATATTGTCATAAACAAGCTTAGTAGATATCGAACCATCAGATCTATTGTAATCTGAGACAAGAGTATTCGATAGAGGATTGAGCCTGATCCTGCCAAGTTCCAGACCCCTCATGTAACTATCCCAAGAAATATTCCATTCACCTGCAATGTAGAGGTCCTCAGCAGTGTACCAATATTGATGCGAGCCCAGTAATATATTACGTGCTTGTGAGAGAGTAGTATTGTCCAGGTCCTCCAGGTATTCTCTGAGCCCTATAGGTAGATAATGAGGAGATTCTGCACCGATAATAGGATCGATTCCCACAAGGACATCTAGACCATTACCAACTTGCCATGCTAAGCATCTTCCTAGCCAAGGAAGTGTTTGTAAAAAACCTTTCCAAATTATAGAAACACCACGGACTTTAAAATTTTTTCCTCTGAGCCATGCCGCCACCGAGTAATTCTTCAAGTACTTACCAATTAACACATCGTACCACAACCCGTGACTTTGTAGGACCATCCAGAATTTTTTTGTTCTTAAAGCAATACTGAACCAATGGAAGTTTTTAATGCCCCAACCTCCATACTCTTTCGGCCAGGAAAGTTCGTCCAACAAGATAAATGACACATGTTTTTAGTTCCAGAGGAGCCCCATAAGAAAGCAAATGTTAAACTTCTGAGCTTATTTAAGACAGAGACGGGTATGGGTGCAAGGCCCAGCCAGTAAACCGGGATGCTAGACAATACCACTTGGACAAGGATAAGAAAGCCACCCAAAGATAGATACTTATGGGACTAGTGAGAAATTCTGTTTTCAAATTTCTGTATCAACCAATTTCAGTCACTGATCTTGCATCCCAACAGTCTAAGAAAATATCCAAGGTACTTGAAACTAATGGTAATAGGCTCCATTTTATATAGCAATACTCTTTCAATATTAGAAAGTGTGCCTTCATCCACATTGTTGAAGAGGAAGCAAGATTTATCAAAACTTATGCTCATCTCAGAAGCCTTGCAAAAGGTACTTAAAATAACTTCAAAAGAAATCCATTTAAGAAGGGTACCCGAGCCAGGAAAGATCACATCATCCACAAATAGGAGGTGTGTGAGGGAGAGTGCAGATGTAATTTTAATACCTCTAATGAGACCGTGCTCCCTAGCATCGGAGATCAAGAGACTGAGACCTTCAATGACAAGTATGAAAAGTAAAGGTGACAAGGGACAGCCTTGTCTAATTCCCCTAGAGGCACTGAAGAACTTAGAGGTAGTGCCATTGATCAGTACAATGAAATTTGCTGATGTGAGGCATCCCAATCTGAATCAGAATGAGTCTAATGTAGGACCAGTTAACTCTGTCAAATGCTTTAACCAAATCTAACTTGAGAATGAGAGCACAAGTGTTCTTGGTCTTCACTGAGTGGAGTGTCTCATAGGTAATGCCTATAGGTTCCACTATTTGGTGATTTTTGAGGAATCCATACTATTCTCTGGAAATGTGAGAGTCCAAGAAAGGCTTCAGTCAGACAGCAATAACCTTTGCGATTAACTTGTACAACAGATTGCACAATGATATAGGTCTAAAGTCAATGAAGGTTGTGGGCTTATCCCTCTTAGGAATAAGGCCGGCTAGGAAGGTTGAATTCAGAGAGGGAGAAATGTGACCTGTAGTCCTTGCACAATCTACCACGTACAGTAATTAGTTCCCTAATAGGTCAAAGAAATGTAAGTAGAATTCGATAGGCCAGCCATCAGGACCGAGGTTCCTATCCTTCTTGAATTATTTCAATGCTCCTTTGATCTGAGACAAAGTAACAGGAGCAGTGAGGCTAGGGGCCTCTTCCTGTAATATCATATTAGGGTAAAGCATGAATACCTTGAGTTGAGATAGTAAACAGGTTGACTTATCATTTCAGAATATATGGGCAAAATTTGTATGGTCCAGTTCCTTAAAGTGCACTCTCATCCTCGATACAGTGTCCATCCTCATCCTCCAAATACCAAATGGTATTATGGTTTCTTCTTCTCGAGGCCAAAGCATGAAAGAATTTTGTATTAGAGTCACCATACTGATCCCACTTGGTACGAATCTTGAGTTTCCAAGTGAGTAGGATGTGAGCCTGCAACTCCTTCTTTTTGGATCTAAGCAGATTCAGAGATAAATGATCCTTATGGGACATGATACATGTGGAGGATCCCGAGAGAAAGAATTCAATATCCTTGTCCATCCTGATAGAATCCGATTCCATAATGTTTTCTTTTTCTCGGGTCTAGACATTAACTTCCTTCTTAAGAGTTCGGAGCTTGTGGGAGAAGAGGTCCATATCATCAAAAGAATATTGAGGATTTAGCTTAGGCCATCTCTTAGTAACCCAGAGATTGAATTCTGGATTGGTGAGCCAGGATCTATTAAACTTGTAAGGGAATTTGAAATAACCAATCGATTTATTCCATTCAAGGAAAATTGGATAATGATCTGAGATATCCACATGGTGAATCCACATATGATGAACCTTGAGGGAGGGAATCGAGGAATAATATAGCAAGAAGTGATCAAGTCTTTTGTTGATTCCATCCTCTCCAACCCTTTTGTTTCTCCAAGTGGGCCCCGCACAGGAAGGGGCAATATCCAGAAGACCAATAGAGTCAAAAAGGAGTTTGAAATGAGAGTCAAGAGGATCAAGGACAACTTTCTTACCCCAGGTCTCAGAGGCATTCATGGTCAAGTTAAGGTCCCCCCAGGATCAAATTTGGAGCACTGAGAAGACCCCCCCCTAAGAACTTTATCCCAGAAAAGATCCCTATTTCTGTAGGGGCCATAGAAATTAAGGATAACTAAAGGAGCACTCATTCCACGGAAGTTAGCCTTGACAAGAATTCCAGCAACAGTCGCAAAGGCCCGACATCTAACCCTATGAGGGTCCCAGGCCGTAAGTAAACCTCCCGAGAGGCCTGAGGTACTAATGGTGCAGAATTCCCATATTGGCAGACCTTTCCTATTACTTTATAAATATATTCATTCAAAGTTGGTGTTATAAAAGATAACAAGAAACATCTATTTTAGAATTCATTCAATGTTTCGTGTCAAAAAAATTTATAATAAACAATATTTATTCATTCAATGTTTCGCGTAAAGAAGGATTAATAATAAAAAATGTTCATTATAAAAAATGTTTATAATATCGTTCAAAATACAATTGATAGAACACAGAAGTGAATAATTTAGGGGACAAGGAAAAATCCATGGGTGTGAAAAGGGCTACATGGTAAGATTCCTTGGAAGATTTGTATATTATCGACCCGACACTGATTTGCTCTTTGGTATTTGGTCTCTGAACATTTTACTTTTTGTAGTGTTTTACAGTTCAGCACAGCAAAAGTTTTCATGTAGTGACAAATAAAAGATTAAAACAACTTTTAGATTTCGACTCCATTTTTGTTGTTACGATGTAGCTACAAAAAGTAATATTTTTTATCATCTAAATTCTTTGTTGTAATTGTTTTCTCATCTATTTTTTGTTTTTATTATTTACACTTCATAAGGTTCAAATTTTTGAGCAGATACTCAAGAGGTTGAAATGCTGCATAGCTTGGAGGCTTTGGATCTCTTTGCTCCACTTAGTACCAACTAAGTCATAAAAAGTGAGAATCAATTCTTTTATTACTGTAGTATTTTCATTTAATGGTGGTTTTTAGAAAAATGTGAGATGTGTTTTTTGTTGTTTTTTAAGTGGGTCTTTTTATCTACACAACACATTTCCAAAAGTGACTAGGTGGAGGACGCTTAGTGCGCTTTATTTAGGTGCCAGTTGAACGAGTAATAACGGTTTCATCCAGTTTGTTAGTTTTTATGTGATGATGAATGCCTCTCTGGGTTATAGAATAGATAGAAGTCAGAATGCCTTGTGCTCTAGTTCTATTTTAGATTTCGGTGATAATCCATTCTGAAAACTCTAAATGTGGTGGGGAGAATAGGAATTTTTCTGGTGATAGAGCTCGATTAAGAAGGAATTTTTAAGGCACATGCCTATTTATAGCGTTGGTTCCTTGGAAAAAATGTAAACTCGGAGAGGGTGGAAGCACTTTCGAGTCGTGCTCTGGTGGGTTGGCTTGAGGCAAGTAAGTTAAATAGAGTTGAACTGGTGGAATGGGTTAATAGTAACTGGACTCCTTTGCTGGGTATGGCACCTAGGGTTAATTTATTGATTCATGGCTGGCTCTAATTCATTTTTCACGACCTAGAACAAGCCCTAACTCTACTCAATAAAGTATGGTTGGTAAAGGAGGGTTCCTTATTTCATAAATGTTGGCATCCAACTTTCAATCCAGAGAAAGAAAGACAGAAGATGCGACATATGTGGTTACTTTTGTCGGGTTTTCCATTGGAACTGTGGACCTCTAATGCTTTGGAGAATATAGTCCATAACTTCATTCATTTAGATAAGAAGAACCTGTTTGGTGTGGAGAAAAATATGGTGCGGGTTATGGTTAAGGTTGATATAGATAAGGGTCTCCTTCCTGAATTGGAAATTGTTTGGGGAGATAAAATTTTCCAACAGTGATTAAATTACCTGAATGTGTCATTTCAATGCCATTTTTGTTGTGAAACTTGTCAGCTTAAGGCCATTTTCCCCTCTATATTTTCTGGTTTTCGAAGGGAAGGCTTTGTGGAAGATTCTGATGATGATAGTATTCTCATTCGAAAATGATAGTATTTTCATTCAAAAATTGGTTTTTGGGGAGTTGCCACTTTTATTGCAGAATCATGTTTATGGAAATTCTCCATGTAAGGAACCCTTGAATAATCAAATTTCTTATGAAGATGTAACTAAGGACGAGTTATCTGGAAAATGACCTTGATAAGAGATTGTATGGTCTAGGGTTGGGGAAGGATTTAACATCTGATAGTAGGCTGCTTATTTATGCATTGAAGTCTCTTGATTATGTGAATTCATTAGATGATAATGGGACTGCTTCAGAAGGTATCCCCATTTCTATGTTAGGGGGACTCTAAATTTAAACCCTAATTTGGAGTCGGCATCTTTAGAAGATATGACTCCTTAATATTTAGAGGGGGTTAAGGGTTTACCCACTACTTTGGGCTTAGAGGTTGTTTGTTCATATTTTATTTCCTTTGATTTAAGTAATGTTTTTACTACGCCCGTTACATCCTCACAGGGTAGGGTTGGTTGTTTTAAAGAACCTTTGCATGTTTTTTTTCTAAACATCCTTATGAAAACTCAAGGGTCTCTCCTTTACATGCTATTCATTTTCAGAATGTCACTATTAGGTATTGGAAAAAAATAAAAATAAAAATGGGAGTTAGTCTCCGTATTCGACAAGAAGCCATTATTCGTACGACTAGCTGAATCCCGATCATCTTCTTTGTATGATATAGTTCCTTCTTCAAGTCGGGCCCTTGGAGCAAGGCAACCCGTATGCTCTGAGTCATAATATCCCTTCTTTCCCTAAATGTGTGTGGTTTGGGTAGAGCTGCGAAGGTGAGGGATCTATCTAAACTTTTCAAAGATATAGACCTAGTTGTTATCCTTTTGCAATAAACAATGTTTTTGGATATTCAAGCTATTAATGTGTTGGATAAAATACTACCGGGTTGGGAATTCTATGCATTAAGTTTGAATCGTCTTTAGGGTGGTTTGTTATCGGGGTGGAATACTAATTTTTCTAGTTTTAAACCCTACGAAACTTTAGGGGGCATATTATTGGAAGTATGTTTTAGGAGCCTTGATCAGTCCTTCTCTATATTGACATATTACGGTCCCTATAAAGAGAGGGAATATTTTTGGAATTGGTTGGAATCCTCTGGTTTTCTAGGAATCAATGATTTAATCTTGGCAGGTGAATTAAAATTCTCTTTGTCTCCTAGAGAGGTTTGGGGACATCATGCTAGGGTGGATCAGGATGCTGATTATTTCTCTTCTTTACTCTTGAGATCAAATTTGGTTGATGTGTTGCCAGTTATTTTGGAACCGACTTGGTCAAATCAAAGATGCAGATAGAAAAGTATTAGTAAGCAGTTGAATAGATTCATGATAATTGCAACCCTGCTATAATTTATCCAAATGTATAGAACCTGGGTTGAGAAGGAAAGAATATCATACCATTATCTGATTTTCTTATAGTTGGATGGAATAAAGAAGGTTGGAAATTATCCTTTTAAATTTAATAGTTCTTGGATGATGAATGCGGAGTACTGTAGAAACTGGAAATAAATCATTTAAACTAATATAGACACAAATATACAACTGAAAAAAGGGAAATATAAATGGGAATCATATACTAGAGACGGGTCCCTACCTTTCTTCGCATACACTTCCAATATATACTATGACAATATGCTCACAATGTGCAACAAAAACCTCTTTAATCTAGCATAAAGAAATTACATAATGATTTTATTTTTCAACCCATATCAACATGCAACCTCTACTTCTGCCTAACTAGCCTGCCTCTATAATCTCATCCATCTCCCATGCTTCTATGCTCTTTTTTTTATAGATAAATATTTCCTTTCATGAAAAGGCAAGGATTTACAACCAAATCCAAGAAAAGCGTATTCACAACCAACCCAATTGTTGCCTTAAATAAAATAAAACAAGAATTGGTTGAATATCATTAAGAGCATACAAATATTTATCCATATCCCAAGTTTCTTGGTGGAAAGATAAGGGTGAGTTGTTGCTTGTAGGAATAGTCAGATGGTATAGGATAAAAAACAGTTGTTGGGGATCAAACACTGTTGCCGTAAGATCATGAAAACCATTAAAAACTACCACATCCTCAAGGATTTGGTTAAGAAACAAACTCAAATGTTCCAAATAATAATTAATAAATGAAATATTCATATCTTTATCATTATTAGGCCTTTTTGACGTTCATATGAGTGAAAATGGATAATGCTGGATGAAATAGGTAAATATGTGACAATGATGGTGTAAATGAGTGAAATATATAAGAGAAATGATACAAAAATTTGTAATATAATCCTTCAAAGGATTTCAAATCGAGAGCTTAACATCTCCCCCCACACTTAATATCTTGCATGTTCTCATGCAACAAATATAATGTCCTCCCCTCCTGTTTTCTAACTTTTGAGTTATTGGCAAGATATGAAGGAGAATAAGGTGGTAGGTCCAATGAGATCAGACTATGACGATATTGTTTTTCATTTTTCTATGGCATGATGTTCTTGACATACCGGAATTATTTTAGAAGCCAACATTTATGTGATCATACAAAACACTTGAATATAAAATGTATGTTTTACCTCAGATTCATCAAAGTTTATGAAAATTGAACAATGGAAATGGGGCGAAGTAAGAAAGTGGATAATGGACTATAGAAAAGGTGAAAAAAGTGGCAACTTCAAAATATTATGGTCATGAATTTCCATGTAAAATGAATACTTAAAGCTAGATCTTGCTTACCCAACCTTACCTTCTTTAGATGTTGGATTCCCTAAAAGATAAATAATAAACCCTTGGCTGCAAGATGAAGATAAATATTCTCGAATGAACTCGAACTGAAATGCTAGAAACTTGGAAATTATGTTGTTGCAGACTTAGAGAATGCTAAAGGAACTGCCATTGTTGCAAGAACTATGGAAATGCCTTTTGCAACTTGAACCAATCTGTGTAGACCTCGTGCATTATGAATAGAAAGGGTTCATGTTATCATTCTAAGGGTAAAACTCATATCCTCAAAATTTTCGCAAGGAAACATAAAATAGCCAAAACATAATATGGATTCCAAATCTACTACAAGAATAGAAATTTTCTATAGGAAACTATAGGGTAAAAAATATGAAAAGTTGTCCTCAATATCACACCCGTATTTCCTTCATTATGTATATTCTGGAAAGGTCACATACAACTTACTTAAACAACCATAGGTCGTAAAATCCATGTCCCGAAATTCCTTCATTAGGCCTCAGTTAGTTGCAATAACCATGCAAAATGTGTCCTTCAAACAAGATTCTATAGGAACATAACATGCTGCTAAAGGAACAATTTGTTATAGTAAATAGAAAATGAAACAAGCTACTACAGGTGTGAAGAATATAGAGAAATCAATACTTGTTTTATAAAAAATGAAATGCTAGGAATCACATAATTTATGTGCTTTGATTTGTTGATGTGGATTCTCATGGATTCAAACCCATACTGCTATTTTTTATCTCTTTGGCAGTGACGAAAACTTCAGCAAAATTAATTTGTAGATCTAAACCAATGTGTGAATAAACATTGTTTGATTCCCATAAAAAATGTTGAAAATGACTGCATACTACATGATCCTGCTAGAAATGATATGAACTATTGATGCTATAAGAGTAACACCCCTCTCCCACACACCCAAGAATTGGCATATCCACATGCAAATAAAATTAAGGCCTTCGCAAAAAAACTTGTTGATATATTGCTGGAGATTTCTATCGATGGTATCATGGATGCTCTTGTTGAATTATTGTAACTTCGAAGAATATTCTATATGTATTTTTAGTGGTCCCCGATGTTCTTACCAGGATAATCACTTGTATTTATTTATACCCCAATGTTTCTAAACGAGAGAACTAATAAGAGTCATGAGGAAGTCCCCTCCATTGTAATTCGGGTCATTAGTACCCCAGTTGTGGTTACTCAAGCCTATAATATTAAATTAGGATTACTCAAGCCTACATAACTGAATTAATTATTAAGTGAGCGGAAGAATATAAATAGAGGTGTGGCGCTCCTCATTTGGAACACACACACTCACTTGTGTAGCGCATTAGAGAGAGAGAGAGAAGTAGCTGGAGAAGGAGGAGGATTAGTCTTTTGGTTTTACCTTTGATCTTTTTGGGGCATCGATATTGAGGAAGCTTTTGCTAGGTTTTTCCCTTTAGGGTTTTCCCAGGATAAATCTGTGTTGTTCTTGTGATACTGTTTCTTTCGGTGATCCTGTCTATATGCTTTTGTTATGGAATTGAAATTAAATGCTAATAATCTAGCTAATCATATGGAATTTTAACATGGTATCAGAGCTAGCCTGAATAGGACAATTTTCACAAGGTGAAAAAGCCCTCTCTCTCCTCGAAATAAATTAGGTTTTGGGAAAAAAATTTATTTTTGGAAAACTGCTTGCATAGAAAGTTGTGCCTTCCCAGAGCACATCTATTGAGCCTGGAATCAAGGTTTTTGGGTGAGTGAGTCTCCAGGAAATTCAAACCCTAGTTTGACAGCTGCACTAGAAAACTGCTGAACCAGAAAAGTAGCTGGAAGCTACAGAAGATGAATCTTGCAAGTATGCTTTGGAAGGTGAAGACTTGAGATCTCCAAAAACCAAGCACACCAATCAACTCACATCAGTCAAGCGCATCTTTTGGTAATTTCAGTTTCTCATTCCATAGAATTTCAATTTTTGTGATTTTCTGACAAGATGGCCCCAAGCACTAAGCTTGAGGACAAGCTAGAAGGAATAGATAATTTTTTAGCATGGAAATACAGGATTGGTCTCATTCTCCAAGAGAATGATCTTGATAAGTATATCAAACAGGAAGTTGTAGAACCTGAAGAAGCTGAAGCCAAGGAGAAGCACAAGAAGGATATGATTAGGGCACAAAGGATTATTGTTGACTCTATCAAGGATCACTTGATCCCTCAAGTGTCATCCAAGAAGACTCCAAAAGAAATGTATGATGCCTTAACCAGAATGTATGAGGGAAGAAACATCAACAGAAAGATGAATCTAAGAGCTCAACTGAAGAGCACCAAGATGAGTCATGGAGAATACATCCAAGACTACTTCACAAGAGTTTCTCAGATCAAAGAACAACTAGAAGATATTGGAGATAAACTCAATGAAGATGAAATGGCTATGAATGCTCTTAATGGCCTCATTATACCTTGGGGGTCCTTCATCCAGATGCTATGTGCCAGAAAGGAAAGCATGAAGTTTGATGTGGTATGGAAAGACTGCATTCAAGAGGATACTAGAGTGGAAAATAGAGAAGCCTTACTCAAGGAATATGATCAATCCCTAGCCACTCACACCAAGAGAAGAAGAATTCAATCTAATTTCAAGAGGAGAAATTTTAAGGAGTCTCAACCTCCTAGAAGAATCCAAAGAACAAGGGAAAATCCTCCAGACAAAGACTACTCTGGTTTTCAATGTTTTCATTGTGATAAGATCAGACACATTGCCTGAAATTGTCCTATGAAGAGGCAAGAATATAAGAAGAAGATCAACAACAATAAAATACGTCATGCTCATCTAGATGAAGATGAGGATCAAGAAGAAGAGGAGGAAGGACCTCCAAGAAATCAAGTAAGAGAAGAAGATGCAGAAGAGTATGTACTATTCTCTGCACTCTGTGGGTCTGTAACACCTAGAGAAGACACTTGGATTATTGATAGTGGTGCTTCAAAGCACATGATGAGACAAAAGAAAACTCTATCCAAACTTGAATAAAAGGGCTCTCCTCAGAAAGTATCCCTAGGAGATGACTATCAATATCCTATTAAAGGAGTTGGTGAAGCAAGCTACAATCTTGATTTAGGAAATACCCTGAAGATGAAGGAAATATTTATTAAATTGAGCACATAGATCTGTGGACAAACACACAACTCACATGATATATCACACAATTTACTTAGTTATTGAAGAATGAAATAGTGCAAAAATGGCTTGCAGCTGTGAATGCTTTTCATTAATCAAAGAGTAATTAGATAGATAATTAAAATGAAGTACAATGGCTTTAATAGCCACAAGCAATTTGAATCCACATGAGGAAGTTTGAATTGATTAGACTCTACTTGACTGTAGGTAACCAATACCTTGTCTAAATCACTATCGGAGGACTTAGTAGTTAACTGACCTTGTCTAAACCATAACCGGAGTTCATCGGAGCTCTAAAACATAACTCAAGTGTTACATTCAATGTTGACTAAGGTTAACTGACTCTGGTAGGTGAGAAATGCACCCCACATGTGTGCAGTCAAGTAAACCTAGCACTAACTCAATGTAGAGGACTAGAACTGAATGTAACTGACTCCTAACTTAGCTTGACCAGTCATTAACTAAAGTGAACTGACCTTGGTTGGTTTCGGCACTCCCAGTGCCTTCCTAAATTGTAGGGATTGGTCTAGGAGGCTCCTAAACTAATGTAATCAAGTGCAATTAGTGGCAGTGAGCCTCAATTAGTGTTCCCCACACTTTGGTAATTGAAACATGTGCCCCAATTAGGTCAAGTTGACCCAATGGTGCTAATGACTATAAATAGACTGGATGGACTCCCGATTTAGACATGACTCCCAATTTAGACATATGACCAAATTTGGACAAGGGAGGATTAATAATCCTAACACCCCCCCTGAATGCTAACTTGGAAAAACTATGGGCCCTGGTAACTAAGACCATAGGTCACCCATTACATCAAGCAAAGTAAAGTAACTGCTCAAAACAAGGTGTTGGGGAAAAACCACATGGGAAAAAATCCCCCCCTCTAATTAAGCAGGTAGAATCAAGATCAATCTGGTTCTTCTGTGCATAGGTATCTTGGGGATTGGCATGTGAAATTTTCCATCATTATGTCTGGAGGAATATTCCTCTTTGGGAGAAGAACGATATGCTCAACTAAATCAGAAATATAGACAGCTGCCGGATGAACACTGGACCCATGTAGAGCAATTGAAGTCAACTGAAAAGTGAGAAAAGGTTCTTGAGAATTCAGAGAATGTGAGGAACACTCAAGAAAATGATATGTTGCATCTATGAACAAAAAACCATGAGTGGTAAGAACATCCCCAAGTGTTAGGAGCAGGTGTCCAGGCAGATGCAAAAAATCTTTCTCTTTACTAGTTCTGTGAGGAGATGAGCATGTGATCAATGGTAGAGAAGCACTGAGACTATTGAGAGCGAATGCTTGATCTCCATATTCTGATATATATTCTGAAATAGATAATGAATCACATAATAAAATATCATCAACCTCATATGAGGAAACTAACACCAAATCCCCATCAGCAGTTTTGAAGAGAAAGTGCAGTACTTGATTTTTCACACCGGAATTGGTGAGAGCAGCTACAAGCATGAATGAAGGATTTTGGATTTTAAAATATGAACCAAATAATATCAGATCAGAAATTAAATCAGATATAAATAGGTTCAAAACAGATCCAAAACTGTGAAATGGAATCAAATCCCCAGCAGCAGTTTTGTAGGAGACTTGCGGTACTTGTTTCTTCACACCGTTGATGAGAACAGCTACAAGCGGTACTGAAATATTATGAATTTGATATATTAAACAAATAAATATAAGATCATATCTAAATAAGATCATATCAGATCCAATAAGGTTAATATCATATTCAAATAAATGGTTAACCGAGACGGTAGATGCACAGCTTTCTTATTCTTCAAAGTTCTGAATTTTGGTGCATGCAATCCTGCAGGAATTTGCTGGAAAATATAGATCATGGGGAGTGAATGGATCACTCTGGTAATCTGATATTTCTTCCAAAATATCCAAGTTGTCACATATTTTCACACCAGCAGCAACAGTAGAGGGAGAAAAATCAAATTTCTCTTCACTTTCAGAAGCAATTACTGGTAAATTTTGCACAGAATTTAAAGGAAAATCACCGGTGAATGTTTGCATCGAAGTGCAGCAGAATTTTTCTTCAATATCATATATTTGAATGTCTTCTTCTGTTTCAGCAATATGAGAATATGAGATATCAGAGATCTCATGAACTTCCGGAGCATCAGGAGAAGGAGTCAGTGCATGGAGACTGTCTTCAATTCGAATTGATTGTGTAGAAGTTTCTGCTTCTTCTTCTTCATCTTGAACAACTTCATCAGAGAGAGTGGAGGCCAATATTTTTGGATCAAGGATGCTTAGGGTGCTGGATGTACTCTCCAAAGTGCTATTATGATCCTCATAAACCATTTCAAAGGTTCTGTCCAATCTTGTCCAGAGTTCCTGTGGATCTTTAATAGATCTACTGAGGTAGCGCAAGCTAGGAGAAAGAGCCAGTTTCATTATTTCAAAAGCTTCATCCTTTGCATTTAGCCAGTCATTATCACTCTCAAAATAATTTCTACCGTATCCATCAGACACCCAAAAGAGTTTTTTTCTATTCATACATATAATCATCTTCACCTTCCATTCATAATAGTTAGAGGATCGGGTCAGAAGAGGAATTGATGAATCCATTCGAAGTTGTACCTGCAAAACAAAAAAAAGGGCACCGTAAGGTCGGACAGCCTGCACTTTTGGAATTTTCTTCACACCCAGCTTAGTTAATCAAGCAAGATTGATCAACAATTCCTTTGCTTAGGGTATTTAAGTGGTAAATTCTCCGCTTCTGGTGCAGTGCTGGAAGGAGTAGTTTTGCTCAAAAATGATCCAGTTGGAGATCTGAGGAGGAGAAGTGCCTTGTCCGCCGAGGCTCTGATACCATATTAAATTGAGCACATAGATCTGTGGAAAAACACACAACTCACATGATAGATCACACAATTTACTCAGTTATTGAAGAATGAAACAGTGCAAAAATGACTTGCAGCTATGAATTATTTTCATTAATCAAAGAGTAATTAGATAGATAATTACAATGAAGTACAATGGCTTTAATAGCCACAAGCAATTCGAATCCACATGAATAAGTTCGAATTGATTAGACTCTACTTGACTGTAGGTAACCAAGACCTTGTCTAAATCACTATCGGAGGACTCAGTAGTTAACTGACCTTGTCTAAACCATAATCGGAGTTCATCGGAGCTCTAAAACATAGCTCAAGTGTTACATTCAGTGTTGACTAAGGTTAACTGACTGTGGTAGGTGAGAAATGCGCCCCACATGTGTGCAGTCAAGTAAACCTAGCGCTAACTGAATGTAGAGGACTAGAACTGAATGTAACTGACTCCTAACTTAGCTTGACCTGTCATTAACTAAAGTGAACTGACCTTGGTTGGTTTCGGCACTCCCAGTGCCTTCCTAAATTGTAGGGATTGGTCTAGGAGGCTCCTAAACTAATGCAATCAAGTGCAATTAGTGGTAGTGAGCATCAATTAGTGTTCCCCACACTTTGGTAACTGAAACATGTGCCCCAATTAGGTCAAGTTGACCCAATGGTGCTAATGACTATAAATAGATTGGATGGAATCCCGATTTAGACATGACTCCCAATTTAGACATATGACCAAATTTGGACAAGTGAGGATTAATAATCCTAACAGTATTGTATGTACCAGGTCGAAAGAAGAATCTACTTTCTATATCAATTTTATATAAGAAAGGATTCAGAGTTGCATTCATAGATGGCCAAGTACTCATGTGGACCAAAGGAAAGAAAATTGAAGATGCAGTTGTTATTGGTGAAGAAGAAGGAGGCCTGTATAAACTCAAAGGGCACTCAGAAACAACTTTTGTTCATGAGTCCACTAACCCTATTGAAATATGGCATAGAAGGATTTCCCACATTAATTACAAGGCACTACCTCATGTGAACAAAGTAGTAACGGGACTACCAGACATGAAGATCAAACATGAAGGAATTTGCAAAGGATGTGTGAAAGGAAAGAACATCGAGAATCCATTTCCAAAGAGTGAAACAAAAACAAAAGGTATGTTAGAATTTATTCATTCAGATGTGTGTGGTCCAATGTCTTCTACATCCTTAAGTGGCTTTGAATATTATATTACATTTATTGATGACTATTCAAGAAAGACTTGGATATACTTCTTGAAAGAAAAGAGTGAAGTGTTTGAGAAATTCAAAGAATTCAAAGCCTTGATAGAGAATCTCTCATACAAGAAAATAAAGACACTCTGATCAGACAATGGAGGAGAATATACTTTAAAAGAGTTTGAAGCCTTTTGCAAAGATGTTAGAATCAAGAGGGAACTAACTACTCCCTATAATCCTCAAAAAAATGGGGTTGCAGAAAGAAAGAACAGAACCATCATGGAAGCAGTGAAGACAATGATATAGTATCAAGATATTCCAAAGCATCTACGGGAAAAAGCAACAAGAATTGTTGTCTACGTACATAATAGAATATCTCACAGTGCTCTTGGATTCAAGACTCCAGAAGATATGTTCATGGGAAAGAATCCTAAGGTAAGTCACCTCAAAATATTTGGTTGTCTAGTATATATTCATATACCTAAAGAGAAAAGAACCAAGTTGGACCCTTCAGGAAAGAAGGGATATTTGTTGGATACTCTGAAGTATCCAAGGCATTTAGAATTTACATTCCTAGATTTCATCACATGGAAATCATTCAAGATGTAACTTTTGATGAATAAGTAGATCTCAAGAGATACAGAAAATTCCAATATGAAAAAATATATGAGGAAGATGCACCTCCTAGAAATGTAGAGACTACATTCCTACTTGAAGATGAAGCTCCTGAAGAGCATGACATGATAGAACCATAAGAACCCCCTATGATGGAGATATAACAAAAGAGAAATCCTGCTTGGGCAAGAGAGATTATATAAGAAGCAGAAAGATATGGATCTCTTGAAGGCTCCACAAGGGGAAGTAATAAGCCTAAGATTTTCTCCAACTATGTAGCCTTGATGTGTGATATTGTAGATCAAGAACCTACAAACTACGAAGAAGCCGTGCAGAAGAAAGAATGGGTAGAAGCAATGAATGAAGAATACCAGTCAATAATGAAGAATGGTGTATGGGATATAGTTCCCAAACCAGAAGGAAAGAATGAAGTATTCTCCAAATGGATCTACTAGATAAAGCATGCAGCTGACAGAAGTATTGAGAAGTATAAAGCAATATTTGTGGCTAGAGGTTTCTTTCAGAAAGAGGGAATTGATTATGACGAGACATTTTCCCCAGCAGTACGGTATACTTCGATTAGAGCTATCATGGCACTTGCATCCATGATGAAGTGGGAATTACACTAGATGGATGTGAAAACAACCTTACTGAATGGTTTGATTGAAGAAGAAGAAGTATACATAGAACAACCACAAGGATTTGAAGTTGAAGATAGAAGAACTCATGTATGCAAGTCTAAGAAGGCCGTGTATGGTCTAAAGAAAGATCCTAGAGCTTGGTATGGAAGAATAGATAGTTTCCTGACAAGCATGGGCTTTGCCAAAAGTAAAGCTGTTCATAACCTTTACTACAAGGTTGTAGAAGATGAACTTGTCATACTATTACTATATGTGGATGATTTATTTCCAGCAGGGAATGAGAAACAAATTGTGGAAAGCAAGAAGAAGATCACATAAGAATTTGAGATGAAAGACCTTGGGTTAATGCATTATTTCCTAGGTATGGAAGTATGGAAAAGTTCAGAAGAAATTTTTCTCAACCAGGGAAAGTATGCAGTAGAGATATTGAAAAGATTCAATATGTTGGAATGTAAAGCCATGGCCACAACCATGGATTCCAACCTGAAGTTGTTAGCTGATGAATCATCAGAGTTAGTGGATATTACTCAATACAGACATATTATTGGGTCATTGATGTATCTAACAAATACCAGACCAGACATTTTTTTTGCTGTGAACACCTTGAGTCAATATCTAGTTCAACCTAGACGGGTTTATCTGATAGTTGTAAAACATGTGATGAGATATCTGAAAGGGACTATAGACTTTGGTCTATACTATGATGGAAACCATGACTACAAATTGTATGGCTATACAGATGCATATTGGGATGGAAGTATCTCAGACAGGAAAAGCACATCAGGTGGATGCTTTTGTCTGGGGTCTGCTATGATTTCATGGTTTAGCAAAAAACAGTCCAGTATTGCTCTTAGCACGATAGAAGCATAATACATAGCACCTTGTTTTGCTAGTTGTGAAGCCATATGGATTCAAAAGATGATGTCAGGTCTATTTGACCTAGAGATGGATACTACTGAGATTCTATGTGATAACCAAAGTTGTATAAAGATGTCGAAGAACCCAGTGTTCCAAGATAGATCGAAGCACATAGAAATCCGGTATTTCTACATTCAATATATGATACAGAAAGGAGCTATAAAACTCCAGTATGTGAGTACTAATGAACAAGATTATGATGTGTTGACAAAGCCTCTGTCTCGGGTAAAGTTTGAACACTTTCGAGTTAAGCTTGGCGTTGTTCGGAAAGACCTTCCTCGAAAGGGGGAGCAGTGATGTCGTAGTGGGATTGTAACGTCCCTGGGCACTTGCCCTAAAGTGATCCGGTGACATTGGTCCTTGAGAATGAAGAGGGATTGTATCATACTGGGACATTTGTCCAGAAATGATCTGGTGACTTCGGTCCTTGAGAAAGTGGTGGGATTTCATCATCCTTGAACTTCAGTTCAGAAAGGTATTTGGAGGCTTCAATCCTCGAGAATGTGGCAGGATTGCATCATCCTTGAACTTTGGTTCAGAAAAGTATCTAGAGGCTTCGATCCCCGAGAATGTTGTAGGATTGCATCATCCTTGAACTTTGATTTAGAAAGGTATCCAAAGGCTTCGGTCCCCGAGAATGTGGTAGGATTGCATCATCCTTGAACTTCGGTTCAGAAAGGTATCCGAAGGCTTCGGTCCCCAAGAATGTGGAAGTATTGCATCATCCTTTAACTTCGGTTCAGAAAGGTATCTAGAGGCTTCAGTCCTTGAGAATGTGGCAGGATTGCATCATCCTTGAACTTCAGTTCAGAAAGGTATCCAGAGGCTTCGGTCCCCGAAAATGTTGTAGGATTGTATCATCCATGGACTTAGGTCCAAAAGTGATCTGAAGACTTTCATCTTCGTGTTGTGGATTGCAGGTTGTTGCTGATGATGATGTTAATAATTGAAATATCAGAGTGTGATGATGATGACGTACTGATTAAAAGATCAGAGTGTGATGATGATGCGTACTAATTGAAATATCAGAGTGTGATGATGATGACGTACTGATCAAAATATCAGAGTATGATGATGATGATGTACTGATCAAAATATCAGAGTATGATGATGATGATGCTGATAAAATTTTTAGAGTATGATGATGATGATGTACTGATCGAAAGATCATAGTATGATGATGATGATACTGATCGAAAGTTTAGAATATGATGATGATGTTGTTGCTGATCGAAAAGTCAAAGTGCTGCTGATGATGATGATGTTGATCGAAAGGTCAAAGTGTTGATGATGATGTTGTTGATCGAAAGGTTAAAGTGTTGATTATGATGTTGTCGATCGAGTGGTCAAAGTGTTGCTGCTGCTAATGATTGAAGATGAAGACTAAAGTACTGATGATGATGCTGTCGGTCAAAGTGTTGCTGCTGTTGAAGATGGAAGATGAAGACTATATGATGTTGAAAATATTCCAATGATTTATATATGTGTCACCTTGATGATGTTGATGATGTCCTCTCTCTCCTATTATTGTTGTTGTTGATGATGTTGTAGAATACCCTTCTTGTTAAGGGGGAGTGTTGAATTATTGTAATTTCAAAGAATATTCTATATGTATTTTTAGTGATCCCCGATGTTCTTATCGGGAGAATCACTTGTATTTATTTATACCCCGATGTTTCTAATTAGGATAACAAATAAGAGTCATGAGGAAGTCCCCTCCATTGTAAGTCAGGTAATTAGTACCCCAGTTGTGGTTACTCGAGCCTACAAGATTAAGTTAGGATTACTCAAGCCTACATAACTGAATAAACTATTAAGTGATCGAAAGATTATAAATAGAGGTGTGGCACTCCTCATTTGGGACACACACACTCACTTGTGTAGCGCATTAGAGAGTGAGAGAGAAGTAGCTGGAGAAGGAGGAGGATCAGTCTTTTGGTTTTACCTTTTATCTTTTTGGGGCATCTATATTGAGGAAGCTTTTACTGGGTTTTTCCCTTTATGGTTTTCCCAGGAGAAATCTGTGTTGTTCTTGTGATACTGTTTCTTTCAGTGATCCTTTATATATTATTTTGTTATGAAATTGAAATTAAATGCTGATAATCTAGATTAGCATATGGAATTTTAACAGCTCTGCATCTTTTGTTAGATAAAATGGGCATATATGTAAGCAAAATTCTAGAAATGAAATAATAAGAATCAAAACTAAATTTCTTCATGCACAGTAATCAATCCCTTACTTTCCATGTAAAATATGAAGTGGAAACCTGAAACTGGAGTCAACACATGTGAACCTTATATACCATTAGGATTAAAATCTAAAGAAGACACCTTCTAACAAATTCATGGTCATTTCTAAAATCTTATAGCCAAGTGATTTGTTAACACAAAAAATTGTTCACCTAGATCTACATGGCCTATTATTCATACATACATCATATTTCCACCACATTTCCCTTACTTTTGACCTACACAATTGTATTTCCAACAAAAAAGGTCCAAAACATTGTTATTTACTATGGTTTACCCTCATTCTCTTCCAAAAAGGTTAAAACCCCTAAAAAATGGTCAAAAGCCCTAAAAATGGTTAAAAACCATAAAAGGGGTTCCAAAAACCTAAAAAAGAGATAAGATAAAAAAAACCACAGAAAAATACCATGGGTAAAAAAATACCATGGGTTAACCTTGGTTCAAAAATCCCTAAAACTATACTATAAATAAATTGTGAAGGTGTCCCCACAAATAGTTTTCATAACCTTTTTCCATTGTGAGTATGCTGGGACACCTTTAGCTCTCAGGTATTCACACACCTCTTTGCAACCACCCTATTGACATACCATTTCCACTTAGTATGTTGAGACACCCTTTGTACCCACCTGGAGAATCAACCTGTGGAGAGGCGGATCACTTCCGACACGACCATAGTGGCCCACTTTCAAGAAAAAAGATATAATATTTAGTTTATTTTCATTTTGTTCTAGTGTATCCCTCATATATATTTGTTTTGTTTTACTAATCTTGTTTGTTGTCTTAAGTTTTTTCATGAACTCTACCTTATAGTCTCATTGATGTAAGGCTGATGCTTTTGCACGTAACAAGGGAGAAATCCCTGTTACAGTTTTGTGACTCCGCTGGTCATTCCATAACGATCTCTATTTTTCTAGGTTTATTACAGCCTTGTTTCTAGTTTCTACCCTTTATAGTCACCAATCGAGCCCCCATGAGGCTGATCCAGACCTCCTCTGCATCAGTTCCTGCTCCCCTGGACCCTGTCGACCCCATTTTTCCTGTTTTTACTCTGGCCGGGAACAGTCTCCCTTATCAGGTTGTTAGCCGTGACTCAATTACCTCTTTGACCTTGATAAGTGTGACTCTAGTCGCGAATTCTGCCTTGACACATGTGACCTAGCTCACAAAGCCAGATCGCGCCTGTCTCGATGCTAGAAGTGACCCTAGTCACTCCTGTAACCCTGTTTCGAGTGACCCAGTCGCATGAAACCTCTTGTTTTGTGCAACTGAGTTGTTTAATATCCACGTCACCTTTGCATGTTTGTTCCGTGTGACCCAAACTAGACTTGTTCCTCCGATAGGTGCGACTTTCAGCATATAGCCTGTTTTATGTGCTTGGTTCATACCCTTGTCTGTCCCAACCCTCTGTTACAACCCTTTTCTGATTTCTTGCAAAAAACCTTTGTTACCCATTTTGTTTCAAGAATTGGAAGGAAACCTTTTACATACAGATGCACACACATGCACACCATTAAGCAAACATGCTCGTTTCATGACCCCAAGAAGATCGATTAAAAATAATCAATTAACATAATCACATTCGGTTTGGGACATAAGTCTCATCCGCAAAACTATGGGAAGTACTTGGGATTTTCCCTAAAACTCATTATGAGGAGTACCATAGTAACCCTGAAGTATCTATCCATTGAGAGAAGTTGCCAAGCGAAAATGGCAATGGCCCCCACCGGATTGACTAGATTCCCACCGGTGAGGAATACCAAAGAGTTGTCATTTGTGGCCAAACAGTTAGTAGTTTTACCTGCGTCATGGAGTGAGGGGTACTACCCCAATACGCAATTCGTCAGACAACCTTGGTGCCCGAGTGACTCCTTTTGAACCAATAGGAGTCTGTTTCAAACTGGGGTCCAACGAATGCACTGGGGACATTAGACCCAGACAACACCAACTTGATTCATTTTAGTGTGGATAACTACAAGTCTATATTACCCCACCAGCTCACTTTTCAAATTGCGACAAGAGTAGTTGGGAGAGAGGTCCATAGGACCGTTCTGGATGAGGGAGCTTCCACCTTAGTTTTGTCTATGGCTTGTTGGAGAGCCATTGGTTCTCTTGAACTCATGAAGTCCCCCATAAGCTTAAAAGCTTTCGATGGATGAGGTTTCCAACCTCATGGTCTGTTACCATACCTTTTGGTCGAGCTTGGGGGAAACACTGTTTCCATTTAGGTGGAGGTAGTCGATGCTCCGTTGGAATACAATATTCTATTGGGGAGAAACTAGTTGTATTATATGATGCATGTATCTTCGTCAATATTTCGAACTCTCCAATTCCCTCATTTGGGGAAAATGTTGACCATTGATCAGCTCGATTTTTGTTCACCAGATGTTGCTACCCCCAGTGCAAATAACATCCCTATGCTAGGTCAATCCCCTCCTCATTATTAGTTGATTGGGGTAGGTATGCTGAAGGATTCATTCCTCATGGGATTTTTTCCCTCAACCCCTCCTAGAACGAAAGCAGATATTCTGCACATGATTTCCATGACTGGCCATAGTTCTCAAGGAAAGGAAGTTTTTGAGTCATCATCTTTAGGACCTTATGAAGCAATTTATGATGTTGTTCAATCTACTTCTGATGTCTAGCCTGATGATCTTCATCTAGTGGCTTCAGATCCTTACCACTTTCCCTATTGTCTAGAAACCTCTCTCCCCACTCTAGACTATCTCACACAGACTTTTCCATTGGACGAGTCCATCATGGAGATCATGAGTGTGGATGGACCTGTTTGGTAAGATCATCATCATATATCTTCTTTCCTTCCCAATTCCAGTTCAGTAGAATTTGTCCTTTTATCTCTTATTAGCACTGATATCGTCAGCAATCCTCAAACACCTGTATTGTTGCAAGGCACAGATTATGAAGGGAATATTTGAAACATCACTCAGACAAACCCTATTGACATATCATTAATCAAGCCCAGAACTATTGAGCACGTTCATTTAGGCTAGAACTATTCAACAGAGGAAATTGAAAGTAATAGAGCTATTTTCAAAGAATTATGCGGTATTTATTCCTGGAAATACAAATAAATGTCAGGGATTGATCCATCTATCATCATACATGTTTTCCTAATCTCCCTTCTTGTCTCGAACCAACATTCAACAACAACACAATACCAACAAAACACCACAAGACATTGTCCAGACAGAGCAAGCTCAGTTGGAAACACCCGCGAGGCAGGCATAGTATCACTTGAGATATCTTAATGTGTAATTTCTAGAACCATGTTTCTGTAATTGGAGAGGGATTATAGTCCCTTTGCACATGACCAAGGATCTCGAGAGATATAGGAGGATGGAGTTTTTTACTATGTGACAGAGGTGCAACTACGTATCACAATATATGTGCGACACAACCTTGTCTTTAACCACTTAACAACTGACACAACTGTGCGGCACAAATAATTCCTCGGAAGTAATGAACAGTGTGAGACTTATATTATAACTTGGTATATTTAACCATGAAATCATACATAACATTTCAAAAGTGCTTAAACATCAATTCATTCCTTAACTGATCAGTATATTACGACATACATTCCACAGTAACTGTAACAATATAAAGCAAGTAAACATTCACAAGAAATACAATATCCAACAACATTCATTCATTCGAAATAGGAAGTAACGTGGAAACCCATCTAGGAAAATCCACCAAGGTGCTCTTCATATGGCATGAGAAATATATGTAGCACCTTGTAGTCTGCAACTTGCAGACTTTTCTTAAGATATATCTATCTGAGTCAATCTTCTTGCTCTCATGCTCTCTGGTTTATTGATTCTATCTAATCCTACTGATCCACACACAGCCTGGATTGGCTCTTTTATTTGACTATATGCGCACTCAGCTGTAGATTCCTTCTACTACTAGCGGTCTACACACTTAGCTGCAAGATCCATGGCTCAACAACCTTCTACTTCTACTAGACTCCTCTTCTGAGTCAACAACATTTCTACTCTTTGAACTGAATCTAATTGACGCTAACTGTCATACAGAGAGGGTTCCTCCTATTTATAGTATTTACAATACCGCGCAAGGTCAACTTGTACTACTCAGTTATTATAGACCCAAGTGGCTACACAATATCTGGAATTACATTGATGATAGGCACAACTGGCTGCAAATTCCTTTATGACATTAACCACAACCTTAACTAGTCACAGAAATGTATTTCATCCTTATGTACTGGTCATAACTAGTGCAAAACTGTCCTTTGTCTTCTACCGATTTGTACCTATTCCTCTTTAACTCTTCTACCTTCCTCTTCCACCGACTCATATCTTCCTTCCTTGTCGCAGCTCTTCCCCTGTCATGCCCCCACTTTTTCTCTTACACTTGCATGTTGGGTTCTCCCTTATGCAATTTTCCTGGCCCAACAAGACCCCAACACTCACATGTGGCTCATCCTGATCCACTAAGAAAAAATTGACGTTCTACAAAATCTGAGTATTCGACAAAAAATCAAGCTTCTGGCGTGGGTTGTGGCACAGGACCAACCTTGTCCTGAAACTCCTTTAAAATTTGTTGTGCCATGGAAACCACCTATGTTACTTCCTCCACATGCATTTCCAATTGTTTCACACGGTCAGAACTGATTTGTTTCGAAGGTCCCTCTCCCCTTGACTGAGTAATAGTCTGGAGATTCTGCTGGATAGGCTGAAGAATCCTTGTAGCTCTCTCTTCCTCTGACTAATGTTATGTGATCTCATCATTTCTTTTCTATTCCTGGTCACGAAAATCTTTCACTTCCTACTATAATTTCTTGAGCTCTGTGACCTTTGCACTCCTCTCCTTGATTGGCAGCTTCTTCCTGTCTACCTTCAGCGTGGTGATCTTCTCATGAGCCTGCCACACATATTCCTTTATCTTGTCCACTATCTCATCATCTAGAAGTGCTTCCCTCATCACGGAAACAACTTCAACTACCTCTGTGCAGGTTGTTTGTCCTCGCCTTATCCTTTTCTCAGCCATAGACACTGCTTTGCTACACTCTTCAAGCACCTCAGGAGGTGTGCTTGGTGTCTTCCTTACTTTTAACTCCTTGACCTAGCTTCTTAGGTCTATAGAAATTTGGGATAGGCATGCTACCTTTGTAGTTGTATCTGCATCTTCCTGGACTTCTTCCAAAGGAAACTCCACAACTGCTTCCTTAATTTCTTTAGCAAGTGAAACTCAGCTTTACTCACGCACCTCGGTATCTTTCTCCTTTTCCTTAAGGAAGGACTTGCATGCATTGACGTTGCTTGTTTTTTTGGCTTCTTAGTATGCCACCGCATTTTCTCTAATCCACAACTCTATTGTGGCCTCATACTAAAGGGAGTATACGTTGGCTAATGAGATCTTTGAAAAATCTAGAGTTAGCGTCTCCATTGCCTTGAGAACGACGTCATGTTATTCAGTGTTTGAATTTAGTGCTTGCATTGGAACTTCCATCTTGAAGGAAAGTAATAGTAATGGCGCAACTAAAGTGTCTCTGGGGTCCATGCCATACGTCTCAGCCTCAATAGTGGTTTTTACTTCATTAATGGCCATTGTGAGCTGATTGAGGTGCTCAGCGACTTTACCAGGTGCTTGTTCCTGGTTCTTGCTGAGTCCTTTGAGGTCATTTTTTGCTACGTCAGCTACAACTTATACTAGAGAGTGAATATCCTCCTTAGTCAATGTGTTCGCATTAGCCATTTTTCTAGCTTTCCTTTTCTTGCACGGTGGTTCACACTCTTGTTCCTGTTCTTACTGGTGGTTGTGGATATCCTCGTCAGTGGGTGTGTCATCTCCATCTCCTTGATTAGAGCCCCCATCATCGCCATTGTTACCTTTGCCTTCTCCCTCCTACGAATGATCATCCAGATCATTGCCTCCATCATTTCCTTCCTACTACTCTTGGTCGTCACCGTGACAATTCCCTTGGCCATTTCCATTTCCTTGGCCATCTCCTGCATTAGTACATACGCCAGTGTTTCCACCTTGGTTAGCTAGTGGGTATTCTTGGTTTCTTCCTTCATTCATCGACTCTACTACTGGGTCACGCCATTCTTCAGGACACTTATGGATAATTGCGTCTACGTCTACATCATCGATCATAAACCCTATCAGGTGCACTTGCTTGGCCGGGTCTTTCTTTGGTTCTAGAATAACATTGTGGATGCTGGCATAGAGGTTTATGAATGCCGCGTATATCTACACCGTTGCAACACGTACTCTGTGGGACTACCTTATAACATTGCGCAGGCCCTCTCCATGCAGAAAGAAATCAATGTTATTGTCCTTCTAGAGGATCATGTCTTTTTTATCCTCCCAGAGGTTCTGATACTTTGCGCCAAGGTAAAGAATTGGGATGTCCATAGGTTGCAAGTCTGGTGGGTTGGACCATAGAATGAAAGAGATCAGGATGAGCAGCCAGGAGTAATGAAATTTTTCCCTAGGTTCCTCTTGTGCCTGCTCTGCATCATCTATCAGTTCGTTCAGCAAAAATTGCGACCAGTTAAAGATTACCCCTTGCGCGCACTATTCTGCAATTTCTATCACCCCTAGGATGCATTCCGCAGGTCTCATCTTGTGCAACAGTTTGCAAGATAAAATTCTGGCTGCAAACCTTACCATATTGTCCTTTATGGGGCCAATGAGGAATCCCCTACTTGCGTACTGAACGTTATACTTCTACTTCATCTTGGTGGTGTCTTTGTTTTAGTGCAAATATGGAGAAGGATAATTACCTTATCTTCAGCAGACCCGTTGTCGATGATATGAGATCGACATCGATAGGGTAGGGTCAGTCGAGCCATAAGCATCCTTTGTGAAAGAATATAAGGAGCCGCTTCACATACATGGTCACCTAGGTGCTATGCCGAATGTGTGACATGAGAAATAGATTCAGTAAGCCTGCACTATTGACACTGCTATCCCACTCCATCGATACTAAGAGATGGGACGCAGGAGGATCTACCAGAATCATAGTAATATAGTTTCTCCTTTCCAATCCCGCCTTCTTGTGGGTGTCATAGTGCTCAAATTGTAGCATGGCGATATTCAACATTATGTCCTTCAAGAGGGGCATGTTGTTAGGGATCCTATGTGTCACTAAGATGTTGTGCATTTTATTCGGGAGCATCACCATCTGCGCGTCAGCTCTCCTAGTCCAAGCATACTATGGAAAGATTTCCTCTTCCTAGGCAGCGTCAACGTCTTGGGGTGGTGAGTCTGGTGCATCCTCCTCCATCTTTACAGGCATACCCACAACGACCTTAGCCTTGCGTTTCTTTGATAGTTGCGGCCTGGATGACTCTCCAATCACTCTCTCTCCAGCCTGTCTCGGTGGCACAACTATTTGAGGACCTACAATTGGTGGATTATGAACAGGGTTCGACACAGGGCCAAAACCAGGGGGTGGAATAGGGGCTGAGCCGGCCGTAGTGACTAGTTTCTTCCTCGGTCGTGCCATTGATTCTAGCTCTGGTTCCTTCTTGGGTTGTTGTACCTCGTGTGATTCAATTTTGTCTTCAATTGAAAATGGATGGGAGACAGTTACGTTGGAAAGCTCACTCGTGTTGAAAATATCTATTACCATGGGTTTTGGCTCACACTCTATTATAGGCTTTGACTCTGTCAACTCTCGGCTCTGGTTCTCTCTTCACGGGTGTAAATAAAGTGAAGGTTGACGATGAAGCCCGAATTTATAGGCATCCGCACGTCTTGTAATCATCATGCAATTGGAAGCTGAGGTCTTGTTGATCACGTCGGCTTCTCGATCGACGCGTTCCTCATTAATTCGACTACTCGATTTCATAGTTGTACCTGTTAAGGTAGTTATGGTAGTTATGACGAGGAAGAATGATGGGAACAAAAATCATGTCATCATTCTCCTCGTATTTCATCGAATTGATGATGTTTAGCTGTCATAACCACCTCAATATTTCCTGAATATTTGTACTTTAATGCTGGCCAGCTTGTCATTCCCACACTTTTTACTGCGCTTTGTCTGCTTCTGTCGCAACTGTGCGACATAACAGTTTCCTTATATCTTTTTGCTTCTTTCAGTTTTTTTTCTTCGTGCTGCATGAGCTTAGCCAGGGATGTTGTGACCATCATAGTATGATTTTAGGTGACTTCCATTCACCATACCCATGAGATATGTTTCATCTAGTTTCTACATTTTTACTGTGCTTGCATCAGTGATGTGCATGATCAAATATGTCCCTAGCCAATGCATTTTTAACTTCCCTGGATGTTTGAATAATTTTTTGTCATCGAGAAACACAAGTCCTGCAACTTTGAATGGCTTAACTCAAGCATGGTGATCATGCCACGATTTCTACCTCTGCTTCTTGACAGTCTGATGGAATCATGCGATGAAGTGTTCCTCTTCCATCTGAACAAGCTGCAACAACCTTTGGCTGATAGCATCTCGGTCACTCATCTCCATTAGCATAGCAATCTGTAGGATCGACACAATGTAATCCATTTGCATAACATATTCTTGTCCATACATCAGTATGAATGGGGTGTACCTTGTCAGTAACTTGCAAGTTGTGCGGTATTCCCATAGCATAGCTGACACTTTCAAGTCCTAGTCATCTCAATGCACATTGCACACTTTGGTTAAGGCATTCTCCAGAATCTTGTTGAAGGCTTCAACCATTCCATTTTTATGAGGATGATAGGGTGTCGTATTCTTGTGCTGGATCTAGAACTTTCTAGTAAGCTCAATAATCGTTTTGTTAACAAAATGGGTACCTTGGTCGCTGAGTATAATTTTTGGACAGCCAAATCTGGTCACCACATTTTCAAACAAAAATTTCGCCACAGTCACAGTGGTGCAATTCTTTGACATGTGTGGCTTCAACCCATTTGGTTAAATAGTCTGTCATAATGATAATGTAGCATGCCAGTCCTCTTTCCTCATGGATTGATCGATCCAATAAAATCAAAGACCCACTTATTAAATGCTTGAAGTATTATCTGTGGTGTAAGCAACATCTCATTGCGATGACTGAAACTCTTAGTGTCCATATGTATGGTTGGACACCATAGTATTTCTTGTAGTATCTTATGCACGGTTGTCGTTACAACACAGTGTCTTCCTATGACACCAGCATGTTGTTAAATCATTACCGAAGGTCGCTTATAGTCGAAAACACATTGACGTAGTATCTCATACGTGCCCAACTTGTACAAATGTCCCTTAATCAACGTATAATCAGTAGCTGCGAAAACCAAATGTTTCATTAGAGGAAATTTCAAATCAAAATGGGCCTCCTAAGGAAAATTAATAAAATAATAGTTAAAATAATAAAATAATATTTATTCATTTTGGAGGTAAAAAAGAAAAAACTATTTTTTGGGTCATATTTTTGACATATCTCCCTGTGTTTTTACTCAAATTTCAATCGGGAGAGCTTGTTGGATGCAGAATTAAATTCCGCATCCAATGAGTACCCACTGGTAAAATGGTTGAAGGTTTGCCTCTCATCCAAAATTTCAATGGAATATGTTCTGGTTGATTGGTAGGTAAGCATCCAGAGAATATGTATTAAGTTAGGAAGGCACATAGAGCTACCTCTATACTTGATTTGATACATAGTGATGTAGCTGGACCTATGCCCACAAAATCCATTAATGGTTGTAGATATTTCCTCACCTTTATTGATGATTATTCTAGGTACTGTTGGATCTACTTTATGAAACAAAAATCAGAAGTTTTTGGTATTTTTAAAGTTTTTAAAGCTATGGTTAAGAATAGTTTCAGTAAGAAAATAAAGTCCATAAGATCTGATAAAGGAGGAGATTAATTCAAAAGATACTTTCAGTATTTCTGTGAACCAAAGGGGATTCGAATGGAACACCCAGTTCCATGCACACCACATCAAAATGGTGTGGCTGAGAGGAAGAACAGATCACTGAAGGAGATGGAAACATGCCTTCTCCATGGTAAGAATCTCTCTCATTCTCTTTGGGAAGAATATGTAAACTGTGCTTCATATTTTCATAACAGAGGGCCTCATAAATTAGTGGTTGGGGTCACTCCATTCGAAGCACTACATGCCTATAAGCCCAATGTCTCTCATTTGAGTGTTTTTGGTTCCAAATCTTGGGCCAGAATATCACTTGACAAGAGGAAGGACTTCCAATCCCAAAGTACCAAATGCATTCTGTTGCAACTAGGAGATGTAAAAGCATACAATTTGATGGAAGTTGCAATTAGGAAATTCTTCATTGGGTGGATGTTCAATTTGAAGAAGATCAGTTGTGTGATGCACCGCCATCCAAAGCACAAGAAGGTATAAACAATATTTCTCCCATTTTTGATGATGATGATTTATTACATCTTTCAGATTTATATGAAGAGGATCAAGACCAACATGATCATGTTATTGACGATGAACCTCATGAGATTCTAGATCCAGATCCAACACCCCTTCCAAACCACAATCCTAAGCCTAGATGGACTCAAAATATCATTGATGCAGCTGGGGATGGTGTTGTAAATCCAAAAGAATGAAGGAGAAGTAGGTCCCAGTATCAGAATGAGCATGTCACACTCTCTCTCATAGATTCACTCCCTACAGAGTTGTGCAACAAAATTCTAGGTCAATGCTACTTGATGATAGCGAATGATCAAATACTTGGCCCACAAAAGAAGAAACTTGATCATTCTATACCTTTTCCATCCAGAATAAACACACAAATTCATTAGTTTAGAAAGGACATTGAGAGGTTCACATGCATAAATTTAGGATGTTGCTGCATAGAGCTGCAAATTTGCAGCAATGTTTTTGACAAGTTATTTTTCTAAGCAGGAAGCTTCTTTCTTCTAAAGATAGCTTGTATTTTCCTGTTTTATGCTTATTTTGAGGGGGGATTTTTCCCTCTTTCCTCGGTTTATTAAGCAACATTTTTTTTATCTTTTATATTGTATATGGGTGAATTTTGTCCTTGTTTCCAGAGCCCACAATTGTCCAAGTTAGGATTCAGGGGGGGTGTTAGGAGTTCTAATCCTCCCTTGACCAAACTGTTTATTAGATTATTTTAGCCTAACTTAGGAGCCTTTTATTAATTGTTGGGTCCACTTGGCTTAATGGGGCCACATGTACTAGTCGCTAGAGTGTGGGGAACATTGATATAGGCTAAGTAAGATTGAATGCACTTGCATGCGTCGTTTTAGGAGCCTCCTAGGCCAATCCCTACATTTTAGGAGCCATTAGGAGTCTCGACACAAACCACCTCTAGTTGTTGGGAGTTGGTAACTAGTTAAGCTTAGTTACTCTTCAGTTACATTCAATTAGTTCTAATTCAGTTTATTTTACGCTAGTTATGCATGGTTGTATGTGGGAAGGAACTATTTCTCACCTAGTTCTATCCTACCACTGTAGTTAGATTGCTTTAACTGAATTACACATATGGAGTTAACCACTTGGAATCCGATAGTTATTTAGACATATTTAGTTAGCCATGCAGTCAGATACATCCACATCCAGTTGGTAGATTAGAATTCATCCACAATGATTCTAATTATTCCTTATGTAACACTATTGTAACTTCGGATTATGTAATGAAGATAATACTGTAATTTTCTGAGTAATACTTGTTTGTTTCTTATGAGATTTGATTTTTTCAGTTTGTATAATTCATTCCTATTCACTGCATCAATAATCAATAATTGGATTGCACTCATTTCTTGATGATCTAAATGGCACAACAATTCTAACATCTTCTTGGTCTTATTCTTGATGGGATTTTTGGTCTTCCATTACTGCTCCAAGTGCAACATTATGAATGTGTGTTAAAATTTGCTCCTCTTGAAATGTTGAAATGTTCCCTACTGCTGCAGAAATTTGAGAGATTCCCTTGAGTAATAGTGTTCTTAACCCAACAACTCATGAGCACTCTTAAATTCTTATTGTTGGTTGATAATCCTTGGCACATGTATTATTGCAGGTTTTGTTTTTCTTTCAATAAAACCTTGCAAATATACCATTAACATTCAATCTTAAATGTTGGAAAAATGTTCAAAATAGAAATTACTCACCAGCTAGTACAACAATGTCTTAGAGGAACCTGTTTACACCATATACAACGTTTCTTACCTCTCTTATTTGTTCTCCCCCTCCTCTGAGTGTAAAAGCATGGAACTACGAACATCTAAAATATATACTCACTTCAATACTAAGCCCTTAAGAACTTCCCCGACAACAACACCAAAATGTTGGGAAAATTATATAACATAATTTGAGAACATAAATTGTCAACCTAGGGGCTCATTAGCTTGTGAAGTGCTTGGAAAAATATATCCAGAATTTAATCTTAAAATGGTTAAAAATCTATCTAAATCACACCCTCATCTTTCAACATCCAAATCTGAAAACAAAAAAGTTGGGATACCTCACACTCAAATAAAACCTTCACAAGGCAATCACACTTCCATTGAAATTAAACATTATTTAGCACAGCTATATGAGCATAGTGCTTAGACTTGTTATGAACCCTTGAATTTCTAATGTTAGACCCAAAAGAATCTATGAACATACCAAAGAAAATATGAACAATTTTTCAAGTAAAATCTATATTCTTTTGAAATTAGCACTATCCAACATGAAATATAGAGTAGGATGTTGGATCCTCTGTGAGTCCTTTCTAATTGGTGTTAACTTTAAATAGATCAACAAACTAAGTTTTTTTAGAATCAACATTGTCCAACATGGGATATCAACTAAAATGATAGATTCTCTGTAAGATTTCTCTTGTTGATTTTAACTTAAACGAATCTATGAAGAAACAAATGCAATTCTAAAAATAACTTCTTTAAGCAACCTGCAATATTTCGGAACCAATATTATCCAACATAGTTATGAAGCAGAGAAGTGGGATATCTATAAAACATTATCTTATAATATCAATTACATAAATATTCTAATGCCAATCCAACACACACTTGTTTGGTTTATCTTATATACTGAGGGGGGAGGGGGGTGAATTAGTATATAGCGCAAATTTCAAATTATTTCACTTTAACAAATTTTCACCACTTCAAACTTTTCTGCTGAAAGAATAATAAACAGAGCTTCACACAAAAATATGAAGGATAATATATATATATATATATGGATTATTACGTTAGTGGGAAAGAACAATCTCCAATAATGAGCACCAACTCACTCAGGAACCAACATAATCCATAAGCATCAACTTGTTGATTACAGTCACTAACCTATAAAGACTTTGATTTATGCAGGAACCAACTCATGAACTTCAAGCACCAACCTAAACAGATGTCTGTCTCTTTGTTCAACCTCCAACTTGTAGTAATCAAGCGCCAACCTATTGAATATTGCGATCTCCAATTATTCTTTCAGCTACAACTGAATGGAAGTACCGACTCCCAATTGTATTTACCATCTCCAAATGGAACGAATACCCAAATCTGTGATTTTTTTACCAACTACAATTGGAAGGAAGATCCAAATCCCTAATTCTTTTACCAACTGTTATTAGAAGGAAGCTCCAATTCCCTTTTCCTTTCCCCTTTCTACTTCGTCGAAATAGAATAGTTGTGTATTAAATTTTACTAGAACTAGATATGAGATCGACGATATTTCTTATAAATAATTGTTGCAAAATCACTTAAATGTGATTTATCCTTCTAATATATGCGTCACAAATGTCAGTCACATTTTATATGATTTGCAATAGTATCTGTGATTTATTTGGTTCATTGCATCATCAATCTTTAGATATCTATGAAAATTGATTTACTTCTACAATCTATGATCTACTATTTTACATTGTTTGTTTCTATGAACTTTATATATATACACTTCTACACACACTTTATAACATCTGTGATCTTGTACTACGACTCAATCATTGTGTGTTATCATTGCACAACCTGATATGGGGTATTCTTCTACTTTGAACACTTATTGATATTTTTCACTGTATTTATGCAATTCATCTCTCCTGCATTATATTCTTTCTTTCATCAATGAGCCATTGATACTTCAAGAATTCAAAGCTTTCCCTAAATTAGATTCTCTTCAAGTATTCATTCCATAAGCTTACTTCAACACATCCATCTCTTGATTATTTATACACTTTCTTATTCAAGAGATGTATGTAAGTTGAAATTCCTTTTACTTGAATAACACCCAACTTGTTTTCTTCTTGATTAATTTATCTTTTGTGTCGATGTGTGAATTTCCACAATCCAACCTTGTGGCATTTTTCGCACATATGCAATTTTCTTTGTGGTAATTTCACACATAAGTTCTGTATCTTAGTGGTATTTGTGCTTACCATTAATATTCATATTTTTCTCCTAACGTTTTACATAAGTCCTATATCTTGGTGGTATTTACGCACATCCTTGACTTTCATTCTTTTTCTAACGTCTTTTTCAAGGTTGTTATCTGCACACATATGTCCAATGTTTTGGTGGGATCTTTTCACTCTTTGGAATTTCACATTTTATCTCTATGTTTTTTTGTCTATTTCATTTTCACATATTCTTTATTCATCATATTTGGTGTTTGACCTCAATCCTTGATTTACGTTCGACTTCAATAATAGCATAGGCCTTGCTAGTTTATCAGTGACAACAATAAACTTGTTTATATTATCGTTTAACATCAATGACAACACAAATATTCAACAATATCCCTCTCCGTCATTGATGTCAACACCAACTTACTATGATCCCCCCTAGAAATGAATTTTTCTTATGTGTGCAAAAAGGCTCCCACTATTTTTATGCTTTCAATTATTTTCTTTGTCTTTTGTGTAGATCCATCTTTAAGTTTCTTTTATTCTCCCCAATTTTCATCAATGGTAAACATCATTCTCTTAGTAATTAACTTCCCTTGGATTCATGCTCATTACTTCCTCTTTTTCTTGCTTTTGTTGTGTCTAATTCATTGTCATGTCCCAAATAATCCCCTTTTGTGTTAGGTACGCTGAACTATGTCGTTCTTCCTTGTTACATCTGTTTTCAACTTTTGATGTTGTCTACGTATCATCTTGTTTTGGATTTCACACACAAGGAATATTTGATGAATGTCATTAAGTCAGATTGTGGTCACACATATTTACATCTATCAGTGTGCTTGGAAAATAAGGTGATATGATTGGTAACCCATGTGAAAATGTCAACGTGTTTCTTTCGTACTAGAGATTTTAAGCGACATCATTCCTTATGAATCATTTCCCATGAAATGGATTTCTAATTTATGTCCCTTTTCCAAAATCCATTATTCCATGCAGTAAATTTCGATGTCTTCATAATAACCTTTGGATTTCTCAATACACCAATCCATTAACTTCAACGTCTCTTCAATTAATTTTTAGACATGTAATAGATTTTATTTTGAGCTTTATAAATCGGTTGTACATTGAGAATTTGATCACCATGGTTCATTTTCCATCAAGTTTGTTGGGAGCTTATTCTTTTTTCACCATAATGTCTTCTTTCCTTCAAGGTTATAGCAATCCAGCTGATAGTCTCTGTTCAATAGTTCAGTCTTAGCAGGAAAAATTTGGAAGGATGAGAGTGGACCTGAGGGTTTGACAATCTCAAATTAAGGAGACTGAGTTCATGCATTGGTACCATCAGGCATAGTTCAATAAATGGATTATCCAATTTGAATAAATGAGTCAAACACATGGAGTAGAAACTGTGATAGAATCTTAACCTTCCGAACTTGATTCATGTCAAACAAGCTATTGTAAATTCACCATGATCTTCAACTATGGATATTGTTTTTCATTACAGTCATATAAGTTCATCAAGCCATCTTCAATGGATCTGGAACTACAACTTTCACAAATTCATGTTATTCATGATACAGATGTGGATCTCAAACCATATTTGAGTCATCTTCATCTAAAGTTTTTTTGAGATTTGGCTGCTATCACTGTCTTTGTCCTCATCCTTATGTGGTTTCTCCAATTTTGTTTTGTACGCCATTTATGCCCTGATGAGATTTGAAGCTCCATTTTTTATTTTGTAACAACAATATATGAATATAATACAATCCTTTTGGTTGTATATCTGCGCAGATTCATGTTTTTATTTCAAGCAAAAATTATGTACACTTTTCTTTATTTTTTTATATGGTTGAGTACTTGTGCAAAAAATTCAACGCACGTATCTATTTGTGATAATCCAATACAATATTTCACTAACATAGACCTTTTAGTTATGAAGATTCAATGCATTCTTACACATTAACCTAATAGGATACCCAAACTTAGATGTTTTCTAACTGTAATGCCTTATTAACATACTCCTTGAGTTCCTTGTATATATCTTGTTGAATTGAAGGATCTTTCCTAACCTTCTATATGTTATCAAAGGGGCGACAAATACTTGATGCTTGAGCTATGCTAGAGTTGCTTGCTTCTTCTGTGCATATTTGAGGATTTTTCTTCACCCATGTCCTTTTGTACACAAAATGCCTTTGTTTATGTGTAGGACACCTTTCCTCTTCTCTCAATTATTATTTGATGATGTTGTACAAAACATGTCTTATTTTTTGCTTTGTTTTCTTTGAATCATATGAATCATTGTGTCCAAATCCATCGTATGCATAACATCTTATAGTATGGAAGTATTTTTCTATATGGCTAGTATAGTTATATCTCAAACATTGCACTAAACTGATTTTATTATTGTAACAGAAGGTATTGTCATGTACCTGAGTTTTACATATTGTGTAGCCATAACATACCTTTTTTTAGATGCATCATGTTGCTTTGAAACAACCTTTTCCTCTTTGTCTCAGATATTGTCGCTTTCTCCTTTACATCTAAGGCTTGTTTTGTCTATAGGAGATCTTTTATTTCTCAGAATTTCATCCATAATTATCGATTTATTGTTGATTTTTGCTTGGGTTTTTGCATCAATATATGTTTCAATTCTAGTTTGATTTGCACAAATTGCTTCAGTTTTTAGGTTTGAAACTTCTATTCCCTTTTGAGCAAGTTGTTTTACCAACAGTTCATTTTTTTTTATTCCCTCATAGACTCTTCCAATACAAGCTTATTCTCCTTGAGTTCTTTATTTTTTATTTTTGCTTAGTTCTATTTATTTTCATATCCTTTTATTTGTCGTTCATTTGTATTTCCAGTTCTTCTTGTATGATCTTGAAGCCATTTTCTTATTTTTCTTCTTTTTCCATTTTCTTTTTTAATGCCTTAGTGGTGCTTCTTAGCTTCTTTAATTATTCTAGTGCACTCAGTAGCTCTCCTTCCCAATCAACCTAGACAATTTCCTCATTTTCATACTTTGAGTTATATTCTATGCTATTTGAATTTTCTTTCACTTCATATTTCAAGATGGTAAATAGATAACATTACATGGATTTTTACTTACTATGTTATTCTCCGATCTGGAAGGTTCTTCTATGTACCTTGAACTTTCTTCTGTTTCAAATTTTGTAAGAGAGATATATATCCCATTGTAGGTCCACTTTCTTGATAGTTTAAATTTGGTTTCACGAGTCCCTTTGACAGAAAATTATCCTACATCTTCTAAGTCTTCATATTGAATTAGTGGCATAAACAACACTTCTCTTGATTCATTATGGCTATCCTCTCCCTCGTATGAAAAACTATCCTCCTTGGTGTAAAGAATATTTCTTTGCTTGATAGAATAGTTCTTGTTCCCAATTCTATTTTCCTGATACTTATTTCTTTGTTCTTGGTAGTCTAGATCCTCTTCACTCTCATTGTCTTCGCTTTCCTCGAATGTACACTTAGAGGAAAAGTGTCATATTCTTCCACATTTGAAGCACTTGAAAGGAAACTTCCCTTTACACTCTCCTTGTACCCTTTTTAACTTCCTCGTGAAATTGGCTTCAACTTCATCAGATAAGTCAGATGAGTTCTTAGGTTCATGCTTATTGTATTTAGGTTTCCTTTTTCCCTTAAAGGCAGCTTATTTTCTGGAGACATTATACCTTTTCGTTCCTAATTTCATAGGAACTGATAATTCCATGCAACTCATCTTTTGTTAGCTTATCCAAATTATCTCTATCTTCTCAAACATCATGATACCTTTTAGTTGAATCATCAGAGGAAAGGTTCTCAATATCTTCTTCACAATAGAATATTGTTCAATGGTCTCTCCAAGTCCTTTAATGGAATTGACAATCTCATCTACTCTGAGAAAATTGGTTGCAATATCTTCCTCTTATTTCATTTACAATGTTTCAAAATACACGGTAAAAGTATGCTACTTGGCCTTTTTGACCTTTTCATCCCCATCATATTTTTTCTTCATCTTATTCCAAATCTCCTTTTATGTAGCGTGCCACTACATGGCCTTAATGAATTCAGCATTTGCAGATCCACAAAGTATTTCATTTTTATCCTTTGTATTGCATCCATATAGTATTCTATCATATGGTTCAACTGGATTCATTTTAGGGATTGTGTGCTAATTTTAAGCATATTCTTTTGGTTTTACTGGAGTTATTTTTGGAAATTTGTACCCATTCTCTAATCATTTCCAGATGTCCATTCCAAGAGATTGTAAATACACTTCCATGATTACCCTACAAAATGTATAATTTGAACCATCGAATTGTGGTGCTCTATTGGTGGATGGTCCTTCTTGCTTTTGCATATTTTTGCTGGATCTATATTCTAGATACTAATTGATGGATTTACTGAATTCACTCAATATGATACTAATTGTTCGATTTATATTATATACTGAGATGGGGGGTGAGATAGTATATAGCGCAGATTTAACTTTAACAAATTTTAACCACTTAAAAGTTTTTTGTTGAAACAGGTAATAAACACAGTTGTGCATAAAACTCTGAATGATATGTGTGTGTGTGTGTGTGTAAAAGAATTATTACATTAGTGGTAGAGAAAAATGCCTAATCACAAACACAAACTTTCTTCAGCACCAACCAGATCCCCAAGTATTAACGTGTTAATTATAGGAGCCAACCTATAAATACTTTGATTTGCGCAAGAATTAAACCATAAAATTTAGGCACCAAACTAAACAAATTTCTATCTCTTTACGCAAGCTACAATGAGTAGTAATAAAGCACCAACCTGTTGAAGGATGTAATCTCCAACTGTTTCTTCAGCTAAAATTGAATGGAAGCACTAACTCCCAATTATATTTACCTTCTCCGATTGGAAGGAATCTCTGAATCCCTGATTGTTTTACCATCTAGAACTAAAAGGATGCTCCAACTCCCTAATTATTTACCAACTGCTACTAGAAGGAAGCTCCAACTCCCTTTTCCTTTCCCCTTCCTACCTCGCCAAAATAGAATAGTTGTGTATTGAATTTTACTACAATGAGATTTTCAATCTACGATATTTCTTCTAAATATTTGTTGCAACCTCACTGCAATGTGATTTATCCATGTGATATATGTGTCACAACTTTTAGTCACCTAATATATGATGTGTGACAGTATCTGTGATTTATTCAGTTCACTGCATCGTCAAATATTCATATATCCACAAACACTAATTTAATTCTACAATCTGTGATCTATGTTTCTACATTATTTAGTACTATGAACATTAGATATCCATGTTTTTTCACACATTTTATGAAATCTGTGATATTGTACTCTAATTCAATCAATGTGTGTTATCATCGCTAATCTTGATATGGGGTATTCTTCTACTTTGTGCACTTGTTGATATTCTTCACTGTATTTGCACAATTCGACTCTCTTGCATTATCTTCTTTCTTTCATCAATGAGCCATTGATACCCAACAATTGAAATATTTCCCCAATTAGATTGTCTTCAAGTCTTCATTCCAAAGCTTACTTCAACACATCCAATCTCTTGCCTATTTATACTTTTTTTATTCAAGAGATGTGTCCACAAGTTGAAATTCCTTTTACTTGAATAATGCCCCAAATTGTTTCCTTATTGATCAAGTTATCTTTTGCATTGGCATTCAACTTTCAGTAATCCAATCTTGTGGGGTTTTGCACACATATTCCATTTTCTTTTGGGGTTTTCACACATAAGTCCCATATCTTAGTGTTATTTTTTCTTACCCTTGATTTTCATATTTTTCTTCTAACCTTTTACGTAACTCTCATATCTTAGTGGTATTCGAGCACATCCTTGAATTTCATATTCTTCTTCTAACTTATTTTTTAAGGTTTCTATCTGTGCACATATATGCCATGTTTTAGTGGTATCTTTTCACTCTCTGGAATTCCACATTTTATCTCTATGATTTGTTGTCTATTTCATTTTCGCATATTATTTCTTCATTAGTTTTGGTGTTTGACCTCAACCCTTCATTTACCTTTGAATTCAATGATAGCACCAACCTTAGTTTTTTATTAGTAACAACATTAGCCTTGTTGATTTTTTATCCTTTGACATCAATGATAACAAAAAGGTTCAGCAACCCTTGAAATGAAATAATCTTATAAACCACAAAGCTGTAAATTCTTGGAGAAACTAGAAACACGTCATTTAAACTAAAACACACACAAATATACAATTCAAAAGGGAAAGATAAATGGGAAGCATATATCAGGTAGGGTGCCATACCTCCATTGGAATACACTACCAGTAAATACTATGACATTGGGATCATAATGTAAACAAGAAACTCTTTATTCTAGCATAAAGAAATAACATAATGATCTTACTTTTCAACCCATTTAAACTTGCAACCTCTACTTCTGCTTAACTCTCCTCCCTCTCTAATATAATATGTACCCCCATCCTTCTATGCTCTCTTATTTATACATAAATATTTCATTTTATAAAAATGAAAGGAGTTACAACGAGATCCAAAAAAAGTAATTCCACAACAACACAACTTTGACTTAGCTAAATTAAAACAAAAATTGGTTGAAGATCATTAAGAGCATAACAATATTTATCCATATTCTTATAATGTATTTTTCCACAATTTATTTTGAGAGACTACATTGGCTAATACTATCCATGTCCTTTGTTGGAGACATCCTTAATCCCTTTATGCCACCATGGACACTCAACATCTTGAGGAAATCTCTTCAAAAAATCACTTGTCCCAAGACATACGCAACTTTCCCATATCATAACCGCATATTTGAACAAATACACGACTTGGTCAAATGAAACCCGTGTATGTGCTCACAAAATCGTAAAATACAAAATATTTCGAATTAAAATTTATTTTTGGGGTATTGTGAGTTGAATATTGTTTCCTAACTCCCTACAACCCATAAATAAATTCTCATAACTTCCTCAACTGCTTCTCATAAACAATAAAAGAGAAAAGAAAGAACAAATTGATGTTACAAGCCTTGTTTTTCCTGGAGTAGCTTGATAGAAATAAACCAAGAATTGGTTTCAAAACATTAGCACATCAAGTACTATATCTAGGAATTGGAAGCAAGGAGAAAATATCAATATCCATAAGGTTCCATTTCAAACATTGTAAACCAAGTAAATATTATGATACCTTTTATGTTGAGTTGTTTGATTGAAAATGGAAAGAACTTATTTTCTTACAAAACTAGGGTCTATTTATTCTTTTCTTTGCAACAACTACAATCAACAGTTGTTGGAGAAATATTCCTCTCACAGAGCTGACAGCTCTATTGGGGATCTTTTTTTTTGGGTATTTATTGTTTTAGAGTTGTTTCATTTTCTTTGAGTTTCTTTTCTTAATATTTTGGTTGCTTTTGGTTTGCTGGGTTGTTCTTCTCTTATTGTGGTTCTTGTAGTTGTTTATTTTCCTTTTTGAAACCCATAGGGAAATATTTTGTACTTTTTTTTTAATCTTTGAAGTGTATTTTAGCTTTTCTCATATATATATGTGAGATATAGTGTAGAAAGTTGTGCCTTCCAACAGTAGCGTTGAATACGCGAGTTTTCACAAGCAAAGTTGCATATTCTGACCTAAATACAAGAGATATTATTTTGACATACGTATATTGGGGTCATGTATACACCCAAATATGTGGTTTTTCTTAAGTAAAGTCACATATACTATTGGAATATCATAAACCCACTCATAAAATAATTAATCATTATTTGATTAATTTCCTACCCACTAGCTTAAATAGTTGGCATCCACTTGCACCTTAAAGTCAACACTTGCCATCTATATCCTAGGAATAATTTATTTCTGATTCTGGGTTGATCTTGACCACTTTATTGACTCCTAGTATTAGTAACAATGCTTTACAACAGATTCTGCTTTATTCTGCTTTTCTCGGGATAAGGTAAAGCTAGTTAACTAGGAAACTGGCAGCTTTTGTTGCCAACCCATCCTCCATTATTTTGTCTCCATATTTCAGGATTTGTAAGTATTTTCTTCACTCATAATCACTCACACATTATATTTCTAATTCGTGAGATCCTTGATAGACTAAGAAAGTTATTTAGTCAACTATAGGGTTTATCATAATTAGTAAGCATGCTTTATGAGCTAGCTTGAGTTGTCTTCTAGCAACTCTATTTTCCTTTATAAAGATGTATTACCTATGTAATAATATCAATTATCATTTATTGATCATTCATTAATGTGTGTTCATTAATTCTTATTCTTCTCTCCTTATGCTAATTCTCTACAATTCTCTGTGAGGTTAATTGTGTGCCTAGATCCTTAGCTTGTTAATGAAATTCCTTATGCCATTAAGGCTTTAGAATTTCTACATGGTATCAAAGCACATGATATCAAATATCTACATGATATCAGATATTTCATATTTCATTAATTAATCCTCCTTTTCATATTTGTAGGTTTATTTTGCAAGTACAACTTCAAATGGATTCAAGAGTATCAGTTCCTCTTCTTTCTCCATTCACAACCTATTCAGAGTGGAAATTGAAGATGATTTCATCTCTAAAGAGACAAGGTCTCTATGAGATATCTATTGGAGCTGGTGAAGAGTCTTATGAAGAGACAAGTGACTGGTTGAATGATTGTGATAGAGCAATTGGAGCTATTTGTCTAGCTATCTCTCCAAGCATGTGCTACCTTATTGATTTTGTTGAATACCTAAAGGATCTCTGGACAACATTGGATAGATTTTTGGGAAAGCACAATGAGGATCCTTCTAGATATGTGGAGAGTGCCTCTATCTCCTCAATGATTTCTCTCTCTCAATATGTATCAGCCTCTAAAATCTCTGATGAAGTTGATCATGAAGAAGAAGTTTCTCATACAGTTCCTGTTGCTACTACTCTCTTTGATTCAAATGCTTCCTCCTTCAATGAAGAAGCAAATATTGAAGAGCCATATTTTTCTGTGTCTCTTGAAGTAGAAGATATTGATTCATCTTCTTATGATTCTATTGATGAAAAATAAGTGACTAATGGAGCTTCTATTGCTATTGATGATTCTCTCACACGTTCAGTGTTTTCTATGTCTTCTATCATGGATTATGAGATCCATATGCTAGACTTTTCACACCTTGTGCATACATCTCTCCTTGATGGTGTGCAACCCAGTGACTTCCAGGATGTTTTATTATCCAAATAAAGTCCTTTTAGTGTCTTACCACTTACCATACTTGATCCCATGTGATTATGCAGGTCCTCTTTTGTTCTTGCCATTAATTCTCATAGCCTCCTTAAATATTTTGAACATCACTATCTTTCCTCCTTACATTCTTCTACCACAGATGATTATTTCCCAGTATATTCCCATGAGTCTACTGATGTGCTTATATGTAATCTCTTATATTTTTTGGAAGCTAGATAAACCCATGGAGCCCATGCATTCACACTCTTTAATCCTATTCCTTCTCTATGTTCCTACATGATCACTTGCACACATTTTCTCTCTGTAAATGAAGATGGCGACATTATACATTCGCTTGGAAAGTTATTTCACCTATATGGAGCTCATTTCATCTCTACTGGTTCAAATTTCAATTCATCTCATCACCTTGGAGCTGATTACAAGTCTCAAGATCCTTTAGTATTGCCTTCACATCATCGGATCTCAGTTGTTCTACATGGTCCTAGTATCCATCTTGCAATTGTTTATGTTTTTTTATCCAAGTGAGCAGATTTATCTTCTTCCCAAGAAGAATATTCCTCCAGACATCAGTATTTAGTTTGGAGTAGAAACAACACCAGAAGTTCAACATCTTTGGTATCGTTTTTCATGTCCTTTCTTGAGGGAGGATTTCCCCCCTTGTGGTTTTTCCTCTTTCCTTATTTCTTCGGTCAAGATAAATTGTAAAAGGGTGACCATATCCTTGTTGTACGGTCCTATATGCATATATATTTCTCATTAGTCCAGAGATATCATCATAAAGTCAGGCTTAAAGAGGGCTGTTGGAATATCATAAACCTACTCATAAAATAATTAATCATTATTTGATTAATTTCCTACCCACTAGCTTAGATAGTTGGCATCCACTTGCACCTTAAAGTCAACACTTTCCATCTTTATCCTAGGAATGATTTATTTCTGATTCTGGGTTGATCTTGACCACTTTATTGACTCCCAGAATTAGTAACAATGCTTTACAGCAAATTTTGCTTTATACTGCTTTTCTATGGATAAGGTAAAGCTAGTTAACTAGGAAACTGACAACTTTTGTTGGCAACCCATCCTCCATTATTTTCTCTCCATATTATAGGATTAGCAAGTCGTTCCTTCACTCATCATTACTCACACATGCTATTGCTAATTCATGAGGTCCTTGATAGACCAGGAAAGTGCTTTAGCCAACTATGTGGTTTATCATAATTAGTAAGCCTGCTTTATGAGCTAGCTTGAGTTGTCTTCTAGCAACTCTATTTTTATTTATAAGGATGTATTACCTATGTAATAATATCAATTATCATTTATTTATCATTCATTAACTCTTCTTCTTCTCTCATGCTAATTCTCTACAATTCTCTATGAGGTTAATTGTGTGCCTAGATCCTTAGCTTGTTTATGAAATTCCTTATGCCATCAAGGCTTTAGAATTTGTACATATACACTATAAATACACTTGTTTCCTTAAGCAAAGTCATGTATATGTCTCGGTTGACCAAAAAATAGGGTACAATTTTTTGAAAAAAAAATAACTTTATTAGTTTTTAGGTTTATTTTGTCTATTGAGGATCTGGTTCGGTCTTAGGTTTTCCAAGTTATGTTTTTAGAGCCTTAAAAATAATATTTTTTGTGTTTTTTTTATTACGCCATGAAAGAAAGAGGAATTTGAATTTTGCAAGAAATTGTGGTTTGTTTCCGGTTCACTTAGGAATATTTTGGGCATTTTGATTGCATTACTTTCATTTGGATCATCTCATAAAAATTCATTAAGAGTTGCTTTCTTTGGTTATAGTAATTTCCTTAAAAACTTGCATCTTGCTTAAGAAATTGAAACGTTACGCTTGGTTTTTATTTCTCTTTGAAGGTTATTTATAGTAAAGTAATTTTTTAAAAGATTAACTAGTATTTTCCATTTGCAAATAGTTTCTTTTTCATTTACTTTCATTCAAGAAAACCACCAATTGCATATCTGTAACCCTTGAGTAAAATAAAGCCACTGAAATTAATGCTTTATTTAAAATTTATTAGAGCCTTTTCTTTTTAGGGTTCACCAATCTAGATTAAGTTGCAGGATATTGGGACAGGTTGTTAGTTAAGAACCCAATATCACTTTAAAACTTTTGAAGTCTTGTGGGTCTCTTTCACAAGGATAGGAAAATCCATTCTTATATGAAGTGTGCCCGGGAAGCTCCTATGAAATAAAATCCAAGCATGAGGTTGTGTGAGGTTAGGTTGAGGAAAGTTCCCTCTTATCCTAATTGAGCATATACAATATACTTTGTGTGTACGTGGACTATTTAGTACCACCCTTTAGCCCCATTTGGTGGCATTGTTTTTTTAGTTTCGAGCTTAGCTACCCTACCCATACGTACCGTCTCGACTTGTGACTATCCCCATAGACGTGGATTATAGAATGGTATCCCTAATATCTTGTCCTTATGGTCATACATAGGTGCAAGCAAGGGATTTTATGCGACCACCTTGGGTAGTGTTTGTGTGCAGAGTATTTAGTACCCTTGGAAGGTGATTTTTACAGAAGGCCCTGTGTTATCAGTATATACAATTGCACCAAGAAGGGAAATATGTTTGACCCAAGGAATTTATTTCAACCTTTTATTTTTTAGTGGTGGGAGTTAATAAACCCACACTGAAATTCAAAAGGATTATATTTTTTCTGGCTTGATCTCCCTATGACTCTTTCTAATGTTGTGCTCTTTGTGTTTCTTGAGCTTAGTTGGCCTTAGATATTTATTGCTATTTGAACCATATACTTGTGGATAGTATTCTTGTGGACATCAACCAAGGGATCCCTATGGAAGGGGATCCTTGTGCTCTTTGATTTGTTGGGAACATTGGGTTTCCCTTGATAGCCACTTTGAATCTTCCTGGATTGACCCTAGGGTTGTCAGTTTGGTTGTTTTCCACTCTGAATGTTATAAATGCTCCTAATTCTTCTCAAGTGAGCACATTATATCAAGGGAATTCAAACAATGTTACTCCTTCATAAGTAACATCTTCTCCTCCTCATTCTACCTCATATGTTGAATTCATAACACTAGTAACCATAAGTCTAAAAGGAATAAAAGGAGGAACAATGAGGAAGAAGCGAAAAAAAGGGGGAAACTCCACAACCTCTGCAAGTCATGATGGGGGGACCCATGCAGTCACTAAAAGTCATATTGGAACGCTCCACCCAACCTCTGGAGGTCATGTTGTGGGAATTCATTCAATCACTTCCAATCATACTAGAAACTCGCAACCAGCCTTTGGAGGTCATGTTGGGGGGAGGACTTTTAGTCAATCCAAGTCATACTGAAAGTATGTCATCAACATGTTCTAATCGTATTGAAGACACATCATTGATCATTGCAATTCATATTAATAACAATTCACTAGTCACTACAATTTATACTAGATATAATTCATTGACCACAATATTTTATACTAAAGACAGAAAACCTCGACTAAAATTCATGCTAGCTATTAGCACTATGTTTTAAAATTTTGTGAAAATGCTCTTTAGGTTAATGAGCGAGCATGATATTTCCTTATTGGTCATTGGATGAAAAGATGGGTTGGATATACGGTGGTAGATCGTTCCGCTGATGAAACATGGAGGAAGAATTTCAAATCATCTCATTGGCGGAAATCGAGGTAAAAGGAGTTGAATATCGAGCGCCCGTATTTAAAGCGCTGCAAATTAGGGGTTAAAAGGATTTCCACAAATAAGAGATGCAAGGAATAAGATAGAATGTTGGATTTGTGGAATCCGTTAAAAAGGTGCATTTTTGAAAGGCTGAGATTGACGCAAAGTAAGATCAGTGGCGATGGAACATTCCTGGAGTTGAACATGCTCGTGTTAAAGAAGTTTTCCAATTTGTAGAATGGGCTACCAGGTAGAAAGATTGAATGGAAAGGATGTGAGCGGGGATAGATATACGATCGAGAATAATTTTGCGGATTGAACTAGCATGGAGAAAGTATAAAATTGAATCCGCGGAAAGTGGTAGCATCCAAACTAATCAACGACTCTAATGAAGCTCAGGCTTTGATCAACAAATAAGGTGCATTCCACGAATGAGAGTTGCTCGATCTATCAGTTCTAAAATAATTTGCGGAATGTTAAAGTTTCCACAGTTGTACGATCATGATGAAGGCAGGTTACAGACCAAGGGCTAGTATTGATTCCGTCGAATCAAGTTGTGTAGGGTGGTAGTATAAGTGTTGGTGTTGAGATCTTGCATATGGATGACATAGATTTCAAAGAAGATCAAATATACGGTATGGATTATAAGAAATACACAATGGTTATTAAACATAAAAAATTATAAAAGCATCTACATGGAGTTTAAAATTTTTTTTTTTTTTTTTTGAGTTGTGGAATTGGCGATAACCCTGACTGTGTGCAAAGTGCCAGTGTGGAGGAATCTGAACACCTTGCTAATTGACAAGGTAGTCACCTTGAAACCTTTCGATTACCTCTAAAAATGGATAACATGGAGGCGATAGAAGTGGTAGAAGTAGAGAATAATGAAGAATTAGGGTTTTCCTATCAGAACGATGAGAAGATATTTGAAGACAAGAATGTTGAAATTTCTGATACTATTTTGATGAATGAAACGATTGAAACAACTAAGAACAAATTAAAAATTCTTAAGGAACAGGGTAGTGATACCCATGGTGTTTTCAAATATTTATTTTACTTTTTCTCTATCGACCAGACCCCTAATTTGTGTAAATTGAACCCAAGATATAGAACAATTACACTCACAAAATTACTAATCAAACATGCAAAATTAACACCAAAGGAGACTGAAATTGGAGCATAACACTAATCTATATTGAGTAAGTGTACAATAGCAAAACTTGTGAAGTAATAGGCTGTTGTAATATATAATTACATGAGAGAGTCAAATGCATAAATATTCCATTCGAAATAGACAAAAAGCAGGCTTACCAAATCTAGTCAAATCCCCCATAGGTGCATAAAGCAGTTTCCAAATCTAGGTAGATGCTCACGAATTTGATAAGTCAAGTGGGAAAGATAAACAGGGATGGAAATAAAACTCATACATGCTTTTATTTGGATAAAAGAAGGGAGGATGATGTGGGAAAAAAACAAGTGAACTACACCTAGTCTAGCTTTTCCTTTTGCCTTAAATCAGAAATAAAACAATGCAGCTTTTCAAAAAACGTAGATATGCACTTTAGAGAATATGGAATAAATAAGACATGCTAAATTGGGTTTCCAATATGTT
>LPNX010338375.1:0-22653 GCA_001517045.1 Pseudotsuga menziesii | reverse complement strand
TCTAATTGTAAAGGTGGGTCATTAGCACCCCAGTGTGGTTACTTGAGCCTACATGACAGATGAGTTAACTTAAGTGAACGGATGAATATAAATAGAGGTGTAGTGCTCCTTATTTGGAACACACGCTCTCACTTGTGTAGTGCATTAGTGGAGAAGAGAAGTAGCTGGAGAAGGAGGAGGATCAAGCTTTGATCTCCTTGCTAGTTTTATCTTTTATATTTTATCTTTTTGGGGCATCTATATTGAGGAATATTTTTTTGGGTTTTTCCCTTTAGGGTTTCCCCAGGATAAATCTTTGTGGTCCTTTTGTATGGTTGTGCTTGTCTATCTTTTAGTGATCCTGTTTATATGCTTTTGTTATGAAAATGAAATGAAGTACTGATGTCTTAGCTAAGCATATGAAAATTCAACATGGTATCAGAGCCACCCTGAAAAGAAGACATTGTGCAGCTATAGAATCTAGGGCTTCTTACGTTTTGGTTCTCTCTCCACAATCGATCAGCAAAAGAAGGCTAGGATGACTCTCCATTGAAGGGCGCATCTTTCTATCGAAGCGGAATTCAATTCTGAGCATTTTCAGTTTTCGGTGTGGGAAATTAGGGCTTCTTACAAAAGAGGAATTTTTGAGTGAGCCCAGCATAGGATTGTTCTCCTCATTAAAATCTAAGTTTATAGACCTGGATCAAGAAATTTGGTTGGGTGAAACTCTGGGAAAGTCAAACCCTAGTTTGACCCCGATCTGGAAAAACCCTAAATACTAAAAATGCTAAGTTTTGTTACATTCACTATATCCTGATATTGGTAGAGTATCAGGATTTTAAAATTGCAGAGGCTGAATATAAAATCCTGATTTACACTGTGTCCAAAATTCATCCTCAGATTCTCTTCCAGAAGTCATCCCTAAATAGGACACCTGGGGAGAATTGTTGTAGAATGTGCTACAGAGTTCCAAATGGAATTATTGAATATGTTCCATAAATATAACAGAATTTAATTTATATGGTCTGAATTTCAGAACCAGAAGAGGAAACCGTGACACGTGGCATGCCGTACAACTTCGCTGTTCTGAACAGTCCTGTAACAGGTCACCTTGGGAAAAGGATCATAAATCCCAATTAGTGAAACCAATTTTGATGAAAACTATGGTGTTGGATCAGGGGCATGCGAATTTACCTTAGGGCGAAATTTCAAACAAAGAGGAGTAGCAATTGCGGAGATATTATAGAAACAGTGACAAACATTTCTGCATAAGAAATTGGAAAACTAGGGCTTCCTGTTCCGGGAGCTTCCCTCCACTGTTTTCAGAAAAGGAGTATATTGGAAAGCTCTATTTGAAGAGATATATATTTCTATCCAATCAGATATGAAATATTCCAAGTTTTGAAAATTAAGGTTTCTCTGACAAACCCTAGATCAGCGAGCTCCGGAAGCAGGACGAACACCTCAAATCGGTAAGATCTAATCCTTTTCTATTTGCATTTGAGGTTCTCATTTCAAAGTGATCTATCACATCAGCTTGATGATAAGCTTGGTGAAGTTTACAAATTCCAAGCATGAAATTATTGATCTCTCTGAAGGAAATGAATTGGACACCTTCATGAGTAGAGAGGTTCCAGTTCTAGAAGGAGATGAGGCTCAAGGCCTTACACAAGAAGAACTTGATCAAGGCCAAGAAGATCATTGTTGATTCAATCACGGATCAAATTTTACCACAAGTGTCTTCCCTAAAGACACTGAAGATGTTTGATTCCTTGATCAAGCTATTTGAAGATAAGAACATAAATCAAAAGATGGCTTCGAGAAAACAGTTGAAGAATGTGAAGATCCAGAATGCAAAACATCTTGAAGCGGTAGAAGAAGAAGCGGAGAATGTAGAAGTGGTGATAGCCACTTTGAATAGCCTCCCAGGGTCATGGGATTCATTCATGCGAGGAATGTGTGCAAGAAGGAAGTGATTACTTTCAGCTGACTCTAAGAAGAAGAAGATGGGAGAAATTGAAGATCAAGCTCTCTCCCTTCAAAGAAGATCCCTCAAGCAATGAGGAATATGAAGAACTCAATTCCTAAAAAACCTCTTATCCATATTATCATTTGGATAAAAAATGATGATTTCATGAATGAAGAAGATGATGAAGCAGAATGATCAAGAAGGAGTCTACCCATGAAACAAACAAACAAAAGATAAGTATTCAATTGTCATTTAATGATATTGTTTTGTTATGCATTTGATTATGTTCAGTTGATGTGTTATCCATGATAGATTGTTTGCATTAATGATTGTATACTACTAATATGCATGTGATGGGTAAGTAGCTCATGGTGCTATACAACTCTCCATTGCTACTTATCTATAATGAAACCTTTTTGCTGACATATTGGATTAGTGCACAATCTCAATGTTGTCCTGGTAGAGATGGAAGGCATCTAGAAAAGTTTCTGTGAGATATGGATGAATGTTGTATTGGCTAAATAGTTGCATGATGCATAAGAATTTGTCATTATGCATATGTTTTATGAAATAGTTCTAACCATGAAACTGGTGCATTTGAATTGTAGGAAAGGTCCTGTACAACCTCCTACAAGAAAAGAAGGATGAGACTTGTTCCGAAGAACAAGTGATGACAATTCAAGATTCACTCCAATAAACATGAATTTGAAGCTCCTAGGGTTAGAGACACCATGATGGAAGAAAGAGCTTCAAAGAGCCGTAGATCCACCTCAGAGGATGAAGACCACCATGGGTACGAGAAATAACTCAATATGAAGAAAAGAATGCTATGAAAGAAGCTATGATCAAAGAATAACAGTTGATCATGGGGAATGATGTATACGATATGATTTCGAGACATAACAAGAAGTACATAGTATCTTCCATATGGATCTACAAGAACAAGTGTACAAAACAAGGTTCGTGATTTTCCCTAGAAAGAATAGACTATGACATGACATACTCTATTGACCAGTATACATCAAGCATAGAACCACCTATACAGAATGAAGAGGGAAGATGATACTCCACTTCAGGGGGAGTGACTACAGAAGATATCTGAGTTTGACATGGTACGACATGATGGACAACTTCCTGATGGATCAAAACTTTACCAAGAGTAAAATGGGTTCCAACCTTCAAGGTTGAATGCAAAAGACTAGGATATGTTGATGATCTGACAAGACAAACTCATGGAAGATGTTATGATGAAAGAATACTAGAATTATGTATGGGATATAGTTCCCAAACCAGAAGGAAAGAGTATTGTATCCTCCAAATGGATATACAAAATAGAGCATGCAGCTGACGGAAGTATCGAGAAGTATAAAGCAAGATTTGTGGCCAAAGGTTTCTTTCAGAAAGAGGGAATTAATTCTGAAGAGACACTTACTCCAAGAAGCAAGGTACACTTCCTTCAGAACTATCATGGTAGTTTCTTCCATGGTGAAGTAAAGACAAGCCTTACTTAATGGTATGATTGAGAAAGAGTTTTACATCGAATAGTCATGAGGATTTGAAGTTGAAGCCATATGGAATCACATATGCAAGTTGAAGAAGGCCCTCTATGGTCTGAAGCAAGCTCCCAGAGCTTGGTATGGAAGAATAGATAGTTTCTTGTTGAGCATGGGATTTACCAAGAGTAAAGATGATCCTAACCTTTACCTCAAGGTTGTAGAAGATGAACTTGTCATCCTATTATTATATGTGGATGACTTATCCTTGACAGGAAATGAGAAACAGGTCATGGAAAGCAAGAAGAAACCAGCAGAAGAATTTAAGATGAAAGACCTTGGGTTAATGCATTATTTCCTAGGTCTGGAAGTATGGAAAAGTTTAGAAGAAATATTTCTCAACCAGGGAAAGTATGTAGTAGAGATATTGAAGAGATTCAATATGTTGGAATGCAAAGTCATGGCCACACCCATGGTCTCAAACCTGAAGCTGTTAGCTGATGACTCATCAGAGTTAGTGGATATGACTCATTATAGAAAGATCATTGGTTCATTGATGTACTTAACAAATACCGGACCAGACATTTTTTTTGCTGTGAACACCTTAAGTCAATATCTTGTTCAACTAAGACGGGTTCACCTAGTAACTGCAAAACATGTGATGAGATATCTGAAAGGGACTATAGAATTTGGTTTATATTATGATGGTAGCCATGAGTATAGATTGTATGGCTACACAGATGCAGATTGGGTTGGAAGTATCTCAGACAGGAAAAACACATTAGGTAGATGATTTTGTTTGGGGTCTGCTATGAGTTCATGGTCTAGCAGGAAACAGTCCATTGTTTCTTGTAGCATGGCTGAAGCAGAATACATAGCAGATTGCTCTGCTAAGTTATGAAGCCATATGGCTTTGAAAGCTGATATCAAGTCTCTTTGACCTGAAGATGGATACTACAATGATTCTATGTGATAACCAGATTTGTGATGACAGAGAACCCTGTGTTTTGATTGTAACACATAGAAATCTGGTATTTCTACATACGAGATAAGATGCAAATGATTATGTTTCAGTATTTACATACTGTAGATGCAGATGATGATGATTCTGTATTTCTATACTGAAGATATAGATGATGATGCTTTCAGTATTCACATACTGGAGATACAGATGGTGATAGTTCAGTATTCACATATTGAAGATGTAGATGATAATGTACTGATGAAGTCTCTGTCTCAGGTAAAGTTCGAACACTTTCGAGACAAGCTTGGTGTTGTTTGAAAAGACCTTCCTCGAAAGGGGGAGTATTGATGTTACAGTGGGATTGTATCATCCCTGGGAACTTTCCCTAAAGTGATCCAGAGACCTCAGTCCTCGAGAATGAAGAGGGATTGTTTCATCCCGGGACATCTGTTCAAAAGTGATCCAGTGACCTCAGTCCTCGAGAATGAAGAGGGATTGTATCATCCTGGGACATCTGTCCAAAATAGATCCGGTGACTTCGGTCTTCGTGAATGTGGTGGGATTTCATCATCCTTGAAATTCGGTTCAAAATGTATCCGGAGGTCTCGGTCCCCGTGAATGTGGGTGCATTGCATCATCCCTAAACCTCGACTCAAAATGTATCCGGAGGTCTTGGCCCCCATGAAAGTGGTGGATTGCATCATCCCTGAACCTCAGTTCAAAATGTATCCGGAGGTCTTGGCCTTCGTGAAAGTGGTGGGATTGCATCATCCCTGAACCTCGGTTCAAAATGTATCCGGAGATCACAATCCTCGTGAATATGGTAGGATTGTATCATCCTTGAACTTTGGTTCAGAATGGATCCGATGACTTCGATACTCGAGAATGTGTGTTGATCCCGTAATTCCTAGAGGAAGGATTGTATGAGTTCCACATCTATGTTGATCCCGTAATTCCGAAAGGAAGGATCATTGAATTGATCCCGTAATTCCAATAGGAAGGATTGTTTGACTTCCACAGATGTGTTGATCTCGTAATTCCAATAGGAAGGATTGTCTGAGTTCCACATCTGTGTTGATCCCGTAATTCCAAAAGGAAGGATCATTAGTAACTCTGTAAAGACCTAAATCCCATAATTCTGATAGGAAGGATCATTGAATTGATCCTGTAATTCCAATAGGAAGGATTGTCCGAGTTCCACAGATGTGTTGATCCCATAATTCCAATAGGAAGGATTGTCTGAGTTCCACAAATGTGTTGATCCCGTAATTCCGAAAGGAATGATCGTTAGTAACTCCGTAAAGACCTAAATCCTGTAATTTCTAAAGGAAGGATCGTTAGTAACTCCGTAAAGGCCTAAATCCCGTAATTCCGAAAGGAAGGATCATTGGCAACTCCGTAAAGACCTAAATCCCGTAATTCCCAAAGGAAGGATCATGTTGATGTTTTGATGATGTTGATGTCTTAATGATGATGTTCTTTGATTGAAAGATTAGAATATGATGATGATGTTGTTGCTGATGATGATGATGTTCTCTTATCGAAAGATCAGAATATGATGATGATGATGTTTCTCTGATCGAAAGATCAGAAGTTGCTGATGATGATGATGTTCTCTGATATTCTCTGATCAAAAGATCAGAATATGATGATGATGATGTTTCTCTAATCGAAAGATAAAAAGTTGCTAATGATGATGTTCTCTGATCGAAAGATTAGAATATGATGATGATGATGTTTTCTGATTGGATGATCAGAAGTTGCTTATGATTATGATGTTGCTGATGATGATGATGTTTTCTGATCAAAAGATCAGAATGCGATGATGATGATGATGTTTCTGATCGAAAGATCTGAATGTGATGATGATGAGATCCTGATGATGATGATTCCGTATTATCAAAGTATGATGATGATGACGTATTGATCGAAAGATCAGAATATGATGATGAGTTGATGTTAGAGTATGATGATTAGAGTGTGATGATGATGATATTTTGATGCTGATATTTTGATGATGATGATGTTGATGTTTTGATGATGTTTTCATGATGATGTTTCTGATCCAAAGATCAAAGTATGATAATGATGTTGTTGCTTATTGAAAGGCCAAAGTGCTGAAGAAGATGTTGCTGATCGAAAGGTCAAAGTGTTGAAGATGATGTTGCTAATCGAAAGGTCAAAGTGTTGAAGATGATGTTGCTAATCGAAAGGTCAAAGTGTTGAAGATGATGTTGCTGATAGAAAGGTCAAAGTGCTGAAGATGTTGCTGATCGAAGCGGTCAAAGTATTGATGATGCTGAATACTGAAGATTGAAGATGAAGACTACATGATGTTGAAAAGCTTCCAATTATTTATAGATGTATCACCCTGATGATGTTGATGATGTCCTCTATCTCTCTCCTATTATTGTTGTTGTTGATGTTGTTATAGAATACCCTTCTCATTAAGGGGGAGTGTTGAAATATTGTAACTTTGAAGAATATTCTATATGTATTTCTTTGTGGACCCCAATGGTCCTACCGAGAGAACCACTTGTATTAATTTGTACCCTGATGCTCCTAATTGGAAGAACTAATAAGAGTCATGAGGCAGTCCCCTCTAATTGTAAAGGTGGGTCATTAGCACCCCAGTGTGGTTACTTGAGCCTACATGATTAACTCAATCCTACATGATATATGAGTTAACTTAAGTGAACGGATGAATATAAATAGAGGTGTAGTGCTCCTCATTTGGAACACACACTCTCACTTGTGTAGCGCATTAGTGGAGAAGAGAAGTAGTTGGAGAAGGAGGAGGATCAGGCTTTGATCTTCTTGCTGGTTTTATCTTTTATCTTTTATCTTTTTGGGACATCTATATTGAGGAAGCTTTTGCTGGGTTTTTCCCTTTAGGGTTTTCCCAGGATAAATATTTGTGTTCCTTTTGTATGGTTGTGCTTGTCTATCTTTTAGTGATCCCGTTTATATGCTTTTGTTATGAAAATGAAATGAAGTACTGATGTCTTAGCTAAGCATATGAAAATTCAACAATAGGCACTCTTGGCTTTGGGGTTGCAAAGCCTTCCTGTTTTCAGTTGGAATTATAGCCCAAGCCTTTGAGCCAAAAATACTGAAATGGGTCACATATGGCTTGTGCTGACTCAAAGATTCGAAAGGAGTCATACCATCAAGCTTCTTATGAGGCACCCTATTCTGGATGTAGGATGCATAGTTTATATCCTCGGCCCAAAACTTTGGTGGTAAATACTTAGCCTCCACCATGCAGGTTTCCATATCCTTCAGTGATCTTTTCTTCCTCTCAGCAACACCATTTTTCCATGGTGTGTGTTAATACTAGAAATTGTTCTCAAACTACTAAATAACAAGCCAACACAATCTCATAAAACAAAATTAAGTAAAACAGGTTTTTTAGGGTTTTGGTTGTGCGGTTTGTAAACAAGAGGGTAAAAACTCATAAGGCTAAGACAAACACTAAATCATGCAACAATGAAATACTAAGATGTATCATATATGAAGCATAAACCATAACACCATAAACACATTACTGAATTTCATCCACATCTCACAAGCATTCCATGAGAAATAACCTTAAACAAGAAATGAATTTATAAATTGAGTGATTACACTAATCAGAAATGAAACCATCAGATAAAGTAAAAATGGCTTATAGTTTGCATATATACCATAATCAGTAATTCAAAATACATAAGAGTTTCTGAAACTTAGCTCTGTATAGTAGCTAAAAGCCTCCCCTTGTACAAAAATTCAAACCCTCTATCATTCTACAGTCTTACTTTTATCTTAGTTACCAAAAATAGTTACATAACTAAAAATTTTTTTTTTAAGTCATACCACTGAATTACTTAACAAAATAAAGTCATTCATACTAAACTAACTTCTTTACAAAAATTAACTAATAACACCTATCATTTAAAGCATTTTACAAATCTTTAGCAGCCTCTGCCAAAAGGGATATCCCTTCCAATGCTTGAGTATTTCTCCTTGTTTTCTGATGATCAGCTTCTAGGTCGTCAACTCTTTTTGAAATCTCCTGATTTTGTTGTGTTATGTCTTGAACAGTTTGCTTCAATTCTGCACACAGACTTGTGTCTGTCTTTTTATCTTCAAAGCTTCCTTGGACACTGCAATTAACTCTTGGTAATGGCTATTGGCCTCTTCTAAATCCTCTCTTAATCTTCTGTTAGCAACTACTAACCCCTCATTTGTTTCATGCAGGAATTCTTTTTGATACTTATATTGTTTGATGCTTCTCTATAAGTTCTCATTCTCTGAATCAATACATTGTCCATCTGAGGCTGAATGCATTTCTTCTGGCATCCAAGGAATTTTAAATTTCTTAAAGATCTCCTCATCCTCCTCTTGCTGCTCTGTCATAGTTACAGGAACCCCTGGAGACTCCTTAACTTCAAAACTGCATTGAGCTGATGGTTCTGCAATCTTTTCTTCCTCTGCACAAAAACTTGTCATGACTGAGTGCTGCTTCATTAAATCATCCTGATGATGGCCTAAAGATACTTTCCTTCAAACCTCTTTTAATAGCTCTAAGATTTTAGTTTCAGTGAAGCCTGACTTATCCTTTAAAGTAACCTATTTCTTACCTTTCATCTCTTTTACATCCAAGCCTTCATCCTCTTCTAACTCTTCTTGGGATGAAGAGTCTTCTGTCGCTGTAATTTTCTTCTGAGCTAACTTAGGGTTTAACAAGTTTTTCATGTTTAATATCAGTTTATTATTGGGTCTTGTCTTAGGTCTCCAACCTACCCCAATCTCTCCCAACATGCTCAAACTTTTTCCTTGGTGTTTAATGGCTTCTAGCTGAAACACCTTTCTTTTAACTCCTTGTGACACCAACTTCTCTTCAGACTTTTCCTGTAAATCTTGTACACTATTAGCCCTAGATTCATCAATCAATGGGATTTCCTTATTTTCTGACTATACTCCTGTAGGGACTTGTTCTTGTTCTAACAAACTTTCATCTACTCCCTGATTTACTTTTTCATGAAGGCTATCTTCTATATGATCTAAATCCTACATTTGAACCTTCGATATTTCATCTTCATCAACTTTATTCTGTTGTTCATTTTCAGCATTTTCATCCCTTTGTGTCACAAACTCTTCTTGCACATTATCTTCTTCTACTTCGACTATCACATTTTTCTTTAATTTCTTAACTAAATTATGTGCTTTGTTCACCTATCTTTTCTTTGATTGGTCTTTTTTCTCAGATTGAAACCCAGACCAGAATAGAAAATAGTCCCAGGTATTTTTCTTCTTTTGGAGCACTGTACTTATGATTAACTTTATCAGACCATGATGAAATATGGACTATTTAGTATGATCTTGATGCCCTTTTATTCTGCTAGACATCTTTTGCAGACTCTTTAGGAAAAATAAAGGAAGGTTCATCTTTTCTTCATGATTTAGATGCTGCATAAACCTGAAATGGTATTTAAACACAAATGCATATCTTTCTTCCCAAGTTACATAGCTTTGCAGAATTTTAATTGGTTCTCTCCACTCTGTTTTGAACTTTTGTATATGCACTCCTTTACCCCATTCTGCAACAACATTTGGAAGCAAGTAATTCTGTGAATTAAAGGTCAAAGGTACCTCCTTGAACCAATATTCACCTTCATTAGGAATGCCTATAGCCTCTGATATTAGCTCTCTAGTCATCTCAATCTTTAGGGTGTCAAAAGTAACTATGTCATTGTCCAATCCCTGAGAAAATTTATATGAAACCTTTGTGTGGTGTCCATCAATCTTCTCAAAATAGTTTATCCATCCTGCCTTTGAAAATAACCTTGCACAGTCAGGGAAAGCTTGAACCCAAGACATATCTGAGGGTTCATCCCTATTTGTTTTCCCACTCCTCTTCATTCTGGATGATTGATCTTAAATGTGCTTCCTTTAGTAAAGAGTTTAACACTATTCGAATATTTGCAAATTTAACAGTAAATCATATGCTGAGAAAATTAAACCCTTGACCTGAATTTTACTTCTCAAAATGATAAGTATTTTGACCCTAGTGACAGAAAATATTTGACATTGAGCAAATGATTTATTTTATGAACTGGCATTCTTAGTTAATATCAATAACTAATCTTCTATCAATGTGAACCTGAACTCATGGAACATGTCAATAATTCGCTTCATACGTGTCTGAATAATGGATTCGGTTGCTATAAATGTACTTTCCTGTCTTCCTAGGTGTTCAATATCCTTCTTAAGTCTATCTCTAGTTTCCACGACAGTGCTAAATAGTTACCCTGCAAACCCTAAATAGGCGACCTTCTTCAATCTTCAACAATAAACTGCCAAGTCTTCAAACGACTTCTATGATCTTCATGCATTTAGGAAATGCATATTTGATAGTGAATTATCCACATCGTGCATAATAATTATCGTTCCACTACTCTGTATATCATAACCTCTGGACAACCACAACTCACCTAAATGATTCTTTACCTGATCTCACAACACTTGTCACAATGATTATTGTGGCTGAAACACGTATCAAACTCGTCGACAGGTGTGAAATACTTCTCTTATGCGTGAATTTTGAAAATTATGAGCCAAAATCATGAATTTTCAAATAGCACGATTTTCTTGTAGCGCCCTTGTTTACCTTTTCTGAGCTTGCGTTACAAGAATATCTGTTTTAACAATTTTTTAACCAAAACTCACAGCAAGGGATTAAACTTTAGTTAATTGTTTTGAATAAAAATTTATGATATTTTTTAGAACCTTTAAGTCATATTCTACAAGCCCCTAAAAACAATGAAATTCACTAAGTAAAACCAAAATTAAGCCTAAAATCAAAGAAAAATTTAAAAGAAAGTAAAGTCAAAAATTTAAAATAAAAAGAAAGACCATACTTTAAAAACAAGCAAATGCTTTAAAATGAGAAACAAAAACAGGCTATAACAGTGTGTAAGGGATCGAATGCTGCATCTGAATACCTGGATCTTTACAATACTAAATGAACTTAGACTTTACATACTCACCACCATTTTCATATATGAGGATCTTGAGTTTCCTCCCAGACTGGTTTTCAACCAAGGCTCTAAATACTTTAAAGAGGTCAAAAACTTCAGACTTATGCTTTAGGAAGTGAACCCAACAATACCTGGAAAATTCATCTATGAAGGTCAGTGCATATTTGGCTGACTCATTGACATATGAGGGAATGGACCAGCAATTTCATTGTGGATCAGCTCAAGAGGTGCAGAGGTTCTCTCATGACTAGCTTTCTCATACTTGTGCTCTGGGTGTTTTCCTAGGATACAATATTGGCAGACTCCCTTATAAAACTTGATCTTTGGTAACCCTATGACCATATATTTTTCACTCAAATCAGAAAGATACTTGTAGTTAAGATGGCCAAATCTTTCATGCCAAATCTTTCTTGCTTCATTAGCATGAATCAGAAGAGTAGATGGGTTTGAGTAGGGTAGAAAATGGGAAAACTTGTATACCTTTGAAGTGTGATCAACAACACCTTTTGCTATGACTTTACCATTCGAAATCTCAGTGATTTCAACATCATCATGGGAGAATATGACCTTCTTTGGAGACCCAGTATGAGTCATCTGATACACTAACAAGAGATTAGAGGCAAGACCTGGAACATGCAACACATTGTTGAAGCTACCATGGTCAAGATCAATCCTACCCTTCCCCAAACTGTCATTGAGAGAGTCATCTACCAAAACTATTGGTGGTCCTTTCGACATGTCAAGAGAGGAGAATGTCTCTTTTGTCGAAACCATGTGTCTAGAAGCTCCAGAATCTATGTTGAAGCTATGTGAGCTTGATGTTCCAGTAACGAAGGCATGTACTCTTGTTTTGTCTTCTAAATTTGATCCTCCTTCCTTATTTTTTAAGAAATCACGAAGGGCGATGTTATTCTTCTCCAGGAGTTGGGTCAACATGTCAATTTGCTTATTCATACAAGAGCTCTCAAGATGATAGCCCTTACTGCAGTATGCACACTTTCTCATTTCTCCTTTGTTCTTCTTCTTCTGTGAGTTCTTCTTGGAACCTTGGGCCTCCTCTTGAGACTTAGACTTGTCTCTCTTTTCCTCAGGTGGATTTTTATCTTTTTTCTTTCTTTTCGAATCCACCCTTGAATGTCCAGCAACCAAATCTTGGTCTTTGGAAGGTTTGATGGTGCCCATCATCACCAACTTATCTTGCTCCTATGTGAGGGATTCCATTAACTCTGCAAGATTAGGCATCTTCTAGGCTCGAGCTGTCAACTTAGTGGCATGGAAGGTCAAAAAAAACATTGGATAGTCAGGACCAAGCTTAGAGATTATGGCCAAGACTAGTTGCTCTTCCTTCTTTTCGATCCCACATTGTTTCAATTGCAAAACAAAGGCCTTAAACTTGGAAAAGTAGAGTTGCAATGATTCGAAGCCACTGGGACTCAAGGATATCAGCTCATTCTCGATTTGATGTCCTCTCATCTCATTTGTATTTTCAAAAATATCTTCCAGATTATCCCACACTTCATTAGGTGATTTCAATCCATCAAGATGGAAGAGAAGGTCTCTTGAAATGCTCAGACAAAAAATACCATAGGCCTCATCTCTCCTGCTGTGCCATTTAATTTTCTCTGCAGCTGAATTGGGCTCTACCTTAGTTTCCATAGTCACCCTCTAGAGACTTTTCTCTCTCAAAAATATCTCCATCTCAGTTTTCCACTCAAATAAATTGAATGGAGTCAAGATGATGTTCTGAGATTGGTCCATAGCTCAGAAACTGCACCCTCCAGTTAGCAGAATGCAATCCTAGTCAAGATGTCAAACCTGCAATAGCAATAAGAAAGGAGAGAAATCAATATACAAAGGCTTTTATACCATATGGTAATTGAACCCAAGAGACAAAACAATTACATTCACAAAATTGCTAATCAAACATGCAAAATTAACACCAAAGGAGACTGAAATTGGAGCATAACACTAATTTGTATTAAGTGTACAATAGCCAACCTTGTGAATTGATAGGATACTGTAATATATAATTACATGAGATATTCGAATGCATAAATATTCCATTCAAAATAGTCAAAAAACAAGCTTACCAAATCTAGTCAAATCCCCCATAGGGGCATAAAGCATTTTCCAAATCTAAGTAGATGCTCACGAATTTGCTAAGACAAGTGGGAAAGATAAAGAGGGATGGAAATACAACTCATGCATGTTTTTATTTGGAGAAAATGATGGAGGATGATGTGGGAAAAAAACAAATCAACTACACCTAGTATAGCTTTTCCTTTTGCCTTAAATCGGAAATAAAACAAGGCAGATTTTTAGAAAAAGAAGATATGCTCTTAAGAGAATCTGGAATAAAATAGACATGCTAAATTGGGTTTCCAAGATGTTTCCCAAGCACTCCATGACTCATTTTTAGCATGTGCTGACTTCTAGGACATGTAGAAGGAAACTAGCATAGAATGGAATCTAGGAAACTAGGTAATAAGACAAAAATAATTAAATTAATGTCTAATGTAGGTAACTATGGGTTGATTATTCTAACATAATTTCCTTGAATTTTTCGAGTGGTGTGCAAATAACTTTTATGCCATTGAAAGAGCCATTATGAATAAAACTAAGTCTAGGGTCCTTTTCCATGTTTAGGCCTCTGTTATCCGTAAAGCCCTATTTGTACCAGATGGCTTTATTCCTTTATCCCAATAATAGAAAGAGGAAAATGGCATCCAGTTCTTCCAAGAATCTACAGCTGAGAGTAAAGAATCCTTTTTATAGTCATGTTTGAATCCTGATAGTAAGTTTATAGGTTTATCTTATCCTATTGACCTAGTTCTGTTCAATGAAGAAACCCAGTCTTGTATTACCTTAGCCAATCAATTTTTGGGGTTAGATACTAATGGCTATGTTACAAATTCACTATTAAGTTTGTTGTTTTTTCCTAAGTACTTTCCTAGTTGAGTCTAAAATTCTAGGTCAGTCCTTTCAGTCTTATTGCCTTAAATTTGATAAGTTCCTAGCTGAGAAAATTTGTTCTTAGTTAGTCAACTTCCACGATACTAGATTTTTCAGATTCCAATCCTTTTTATTGAATATGTTCTTCTCACACAATGAAGACAACCTGCATTTTCCTGAATTGGTACTCACTGATGAAATGAACCAAAGTTATTGCAAGTTTTTGAATGGTTTGATAGCAAAAATTTACAACATTTTCTTCTAGGAAATATTACCTGGAGTATTACTAGAAATGAAAGAAACATTGTAGCTTTCCCCCAATAAAATGATATGAGATTGTTTCCTCTCAGAGTTTGGAACAATTATAAGATTATATGGCTTTGTACATTAGCCTTACATTATTCCAACCTTTTTGACAACCAGGATCGTCTCTTTGGAATTTCTTAGACAAAAGCTTATAGTGGAAGAGGAACACATTTTAAACTTTAGGAAGAGTTTGGATATGGAATTTACTTGGGAGGCAGGGCCATATGTTGTCAAAAGTAGAGTTACTTTACCCATAATTGATAATATTCTCAAGAGCATGGGGTTTTGTTTGGGAACTGTAATCAACTATGATCCACACCAGGTAATTTCTAAAAGAACACAGGAAAATAACAATAATCCTTTTGAACATATTGAAGTAGCTGGACTCAGGGAGGGAGCTAATTGGGAAGATTATCCTAAAAAATCTCTAGATAATTTCAGCATGGAACAGGACTCTGTATCTTCCTTACCTGGAAATAATTCTCCTCCGTTGGATCTTTCTAATATAGTTGCAGTTGCTGGTAATATCTCATCCTTAATGAGTTTTTCAGGGACTTTCATGAAAAGAGAGCATTAAAATTTCATGGATACTAAAGAAGTAGACACTACTAGTACACCGAAGAAGCAAAAAATTGAACAAGAGGGACAAATGGTGCAAGAAAAGAAAAGCAGTATGAAAGGTAAAAAGAAATAAGAACAACCCAAAGTAACTGGTCTAGAACTTCAAGAATATTTGTTTGACGGATTAACTCCTAATAAGTATCCATTAAAGGAGGAATGGTTGAATACATACAGGGAAAAAGATGATAAAACCTTTGATGAGACAGTGAAGTTATATGAGGAAGTAAGACAGTTTCCTAAGCCAGATGTAGCATTGAAAACTATAAGGGATCATGTCAAAGATACGCTAAGTTTGTCCATGACTATAGGAAATAAGGTATCCTAGGTGAATGTGAACCTAGAAAATATCCCTACCACTGACATAATACATTTTCATAGAGAAACACGTGATATTTTATATACAAGATTTCTCAGATCTACATTGCAAGTATCTAAATTGGAGACAAATAAAAAGAAATCCCAGGATCTCCTAAGGAAAGAAAAGGTTGAAAGCAAGGCCCTTCAAATCAAGATTAAAAAGTTGCAGGATGATTTGTTGAAGGTTGATGGGAAACCAGACAAAGGAGCAGTGGCTCAAAATCTATTATATGAGAAAGAGAAAGAGGTTCAAGTGCTGAAAAAGAAGCTGAAAATCCCTTCCACTCAACTTATTCATACTTCAGAATTGACAGAGTTTGAGAAGGAAAAGGAGGCATTAAGTACTAAATTGATAGATTGTAAAGCCAAGCTGTTAAATATTGAAGAAAAAGAAAAGAGATGGGAAAAGGATGCTAAGCTTCTGGTAGAAAATGAGAAATATTTGAAGGCTAAGCTGGCAATAAAAGAGAAGGAATTGCAGGAAAAATATGAAAGAATTAAAAATCAATCTACTATTCTTTCTGCAGAAGTAGATACAACCTCTCTTTCTTAAGCAATGTCCTAGGTAAAGTTGAAATAGGTAGAGCTCATAGGATTAAAACAACAAAAGTAGAATCTAGAAGATATATCTTTGAAAAAAAAAAAAAAAAGAAGAAGCTGGAGGAGAGATGTCAAGAATTAGTAAACCAAAATGCCAACTTAACAAAGTAGGTGATTGGCCAAATGGCCTTGCAAGGGGCCATGCAGTTGATTTGGGATGAAAATATTAGAGAAGCCAATAATTTTAGACTATATGTAGATTATATTGCAAACCAGGAGAGCACTCTAAAGGTAGCTAGGAAGAACATTTTGATAGTGAAACAAGGATTGAATAAAAAGCCAATGCAGGTAGCTCTGAATGCTATTAACTTTCTCTAAGTACTTTATCGGAGGATTAAGTTAAAAGGTCTGGTATCCAAGACAAAGTTGTTGTTTCCTCTTGGGATAGAAAAGTAATTGGAAAGTACAGAATGTTGGATATTGTATAGGAAAAGGTGGATATTATAAGTCATAAGATTAAAGAAGTGGGTGATTTATTTAATCCAAAAACAGGGGAATTCCTTTCTTTTGGGAGGAAAAAGGGCCATTATTGTGTCAAGAAGAATATTTGGATAAATTGGTGAAGTGCAGGTCAGATCACAACAAATTTGAGGATATGCAGCAAGCCATGTCTCAAAAATTTGTGTTTGACAAATTGGCTGGAGAATTTGAATTACTATTTGATTTTAAGGTCGCTTGTACCAAGGTTCCCGATCTTTCATATACATAGAACATGGAGCTCAGAGTTCTGGAACATGAAATGGTCATTGTAGACTTGCCTAATTCTGAACATTGGAGATCAATTCAACAGTAAGGATCAACTAAGTTTAAATTACAGCCATGAAGACATCAAGGAGGATATTGCAAGATGATTTTCAGTGAAAGACATATTTATGATAAATTTTATTTTAAATTCATTTAGTTAAGAAGTTGGTTATCTCAGAGTTTCTTTGTAATTGAAAAGAACTTTGACACATGTAATAAACAGTTTAAACCGTTAGGTAGTTAGGTTTATTTTTCAGCTCAAAAAGTAATGTATAAGTATTCATATTTTTTATTAAGCAAGGGTTGGAACCCATGATATTTTGGAGAATTGTGTTTTCAAGTATTTCTTTAATAAAATTGCAGAGCCGAAAGTTGGTGTTTCTTTCAGATATTCTTATGTTATTCCATGTTATAGTCTGTACTTTCCTTTCTTATTTGAATTTTTTTTCCAGTTTATATAATCATTATGTTTTTCATCATGTCTAAAATAAGTGTATAACAATTTGGAATTCATATTTACTATACTCCGTCTGTTGTTTTCAGATATCCACTAAATTTTTTTTCTAAAGTTAATACAGAATTCATTTTACAATGCTCCATGTTAATGGTATGTTGATGTTCTTCATTTTCCACCAGAAAATCAAATTTTGACTGTGACTGAGTAGCTACCTCGCCTCTGTTTAAAATTTCCATGCAGAAAGTTCTGTTTATCAATATTCATATTTTGACTCCATATCCCAATGGTCATGTGTTCTGTTTCAACCAATCCTATCAATTACAAACAATTTCACTTATACATATCTGGCCTTGTTAATATTCTATGAGAGATCCCTCTCTTAAGAGGAAAAAGCCAGTTTTCTCTTTTAAAGTGGTTTTTGCCATTACCTGGGAATAGCCTTCACAACCTTTGGTAAAATTCCTAGGTTAACAAATTGGCACCATTACCGAGGAACGAAAGTGCATATCATCCCTGGGAAGAACAACAAGGATTACAAAGTTTCAAGAAAGAAATTTATGTGAGCAAGCATAAGTTTTTACATTCAAAAGAAGGTTGTACATTTCCCTAGAGACTTCACATTCATTTTAAACAGTATTACAAAAAGACATCCTGGCTTTCAAGAGAGAAAATGCAATAGGTAACCCTAATATTGAAACTTTGTAAAGTGTGGAAGATCCAAAAAGATTTCTTAGAAATAAAAATAAAGAAAAAATTTAAATTTCTGAGTTTGGTGCACCATCTTCTCAATATTTTCATCGTATACAAGAATCTGAATGGGAAACTAGTGTTGAGAGATTACTGTAAAAATCAAAATCTGATTTTGACCTAAATAAAGTTGAGATTAACCCAAGTAGGTTAGAATCATATCTTCTTGATTCTTTGTGGAAGAACCTTCAAGCTCCAGTAAAAACTGAACAAATTACTTCTAATGCCCAAAACTTTTAGCTGCATACTCCCCCACCTATTTTAAATCCTCCAGTTTTTCAAACTCCACCACTTGCTCCAAATCCACCTAGACCAATGGCTGCATCTAGGTTTGCTCCACTGGATTTACCTGCGGTGTTGCATGACCTCCCTTTAAATTATTCCCAGAGAATTTTATTGTATGATGGATTGGGGAATGTTAATACAAAGTATCATGTTGGAAAAATTGATGATTTTATAGATTTGGAAGAGGTTGATCATGAGGATGTCAAGATGAGGTTGTTTGCATAGAGTTTTTTTGGGGAAGCTAAAAGGTGGTATAAATATTTACCTAATCGGTCTATTCAAAACTTTGATGCCTTCAAAACTGTCTTCTTGGAGAGATGGGATGATAAGAAAAGTCCATTACAAGTCCTGTCTCAGTACAATAATCTTAAAAAAGTAGGTTTTGAGTCAGTCCATGAGTTTTCCAGTAGGTTCATGAGATTCTATAATTCAATACCTGCTGATATTAAGCCTTCACTTGGTGCTGCTAAACTTCATTATGCCGAAGCTTTTGATAATGATTTTTCATTATTGTTGAGAGAAAGAAAATCAACCACTCTTCCTGCTATGTTTATAGATGCCTTAGAAGTAGAAGCCAATATGATGGCATGTGGGAAGATAAACAAAGGGTAGATGTTGATAGGAGGAAAGGTAGAGAAGAAATGTCATCCGCCTCTGCTGCTTCTTCATCTAATGATATCAAATTTGAAATGATGCTGAAGACAATGGAAAAGTTAATGGATAGGTTGACTATGGATGCTAGGCTAGTGAATCGAGAACATAATGAACCCCAGATCAGAAACCCTAACTTTAGAAGGCCTATTCCTCCTCCACTCCCACATAATAGGAAAAGAGACATGAGGAATCCAAGAAATCAAGAAGATCAGCAAATAAGACCGTCTTTCCTTGAAAATTATGTTGCTGGTGATGATGATGCAGAGTCTATTGAAGATCATATTCATCATTTTGGTGATTTAGATTTTGATATTTATCTAACTGAGGAGGAACACAGTATGTTTGCATAGGTGGATGATAATAAAGATTTTGAGGAGGAGTTGGAACAATATCATACGAAGTATTTGCATGCTATAGATGATGTGAAAAATATCAAATTGAGAAGTAGAGATGTTGTAGTGAATAAAGGAAGGTTAAATCCAAATAAGCCTTCCAGTAGTCAGATGAATACAAAGAAAAGAAATGAAAAAAAAAGAACCTATTGTACATAAAGAAACTGAAAACAGAAATGAGAAAGTAAAAGAGTTAAAACAAACAACACCCATGGATGTAGATAAAATTTCTTCCATTTTTAATCTACAAAGTGAACTTGCTAAGTTGAAGATTTCAATTCCTTTTTAGAACTGCTCAAAAATCAGGAGTATAGAAACACAATAACAAAAATGATCAAAAATCAAGGAGAAGCCCAGCCATATATTTTGGAATTAAAAGATGACAATCCTACCATTGTTTTGGGGTCTAAGATTGATAGTATGGATAATGAGGAAGTACCACCTTTTTATATGATTTTAGATGTGCATGACAAAGTGTTGCATAATGCCATGTTAGATTCAGGTGCTTCACATAATTTGATGCCTAAAGGAGTGGTAGAAAGTTTGGGGTTAGAGATTACAAGGCCTTAAAAATATTTGTATTCTTTTGATTCCAAAAGGGTGAAATGTCTGGGTTTGATAAAAGACATGGTAGTATCCCTAGATAAATTACCATCTAAAACTATGGTCATGGATGTCATTGTGGCTAATATCCCTCCTAAATTTGGTGTTTTGTTGTCAAGATCTTGGACTTCAAAATTAAAAGGAATATTGAAAATGGATATGTCTTATGTTACAATTCTTGTTCTTAATGAAAACAAGAGACTCTGCAGTGAAAAAAGATCACCTTATGTTGTTAGCAGTCGAGATCATCCAGGAGTTCATCATATTTATTCTATGATAACGACTTAGGGTCATCTATTTTGTTCAATGATTTTTCTCTTTCTGATTCAAAATTTGTTGTTCCAAGTAAAAGCAAAAATAATGAAAAGTTGATAAATGAACAAGAAGAATTGGAAAGAAAGCAAAAGGAAGAAGGGATATGGACTATGTATTTTGATGGGTCTGTGGCTAAAGTGGGTGCTAGTGCAGGTGTATACATAATTTCCCCTATTAGAGATTTTAAATCTCTTTCTTACAAGTTGACCTTTGAATGTACCAATATTGTAGAACAATATGAAGCTTTGTTGTTGGGTTTGCATGCACTGAAGGATTTGGGAGCTAAATGAATCAAAGCCTTTGGAGATTCAGAACTTGTGATAAACCAAGTGAATGTTAGTTATCAAACTAGGAATCCTAGAATGAGATCTTACAGAAATGAAGTGTGGAATATGTTTGGAAACTATTTCACAGAACACAGTGTCAACGTAATCCTTAGATATGAAAATATAGTGGCATATTCCTTGGCCATTACTGCTGGGAAATTTAACACTCCTACTGCAGGTAAAAGAAAGAACAAGGTTGACATTGTAAATAGGCCTTCCATACTAGACAATACCAAGTATTGGCAAGTGTTTGAAGATGATATGCAAATCAAAAGATTTCCGGAATTGTCTGGTAAATTTGTAAATACCCAAATAGAAAGTGAAAGTGTTGATTCTGAAAATTTTCAAGATGTAGATGAAGAAGGAGTTGCTGAAATAAATAAGTTTAAAAGATCACTAGGAGGGAAAAATATAGTCCAATTGAAGAGTAATCATATTCCTAAAAGTTTAATTCGCTTAGAGAATCGTTTTTACCATAATGATGTTGTCAGAGATCCTAAAGTCAAACTTGTTGAAAACGACGTGGAAGATAAAAATATTGGTAATGAGGACAATCCCAGAATTGTAAAATTTTCTAAGAAATTGCCTGCTAAAGAAAAATATGAGTATGTGAACCCGATGAAAAAATACACTGATGTATTTGCGTGGAGTTATGATGATCTCAAATAGTATGACACCTCCATTATACAACATATTATTCCAATTAATCCTAGAGAAAAACCATTTAGGCAGAAAATCAGAAGGATTAATCCAATGCTATTTCCTGTCATTGAAAAGGAAATTAAAATATTATTTGATGAAAAAATAATTGTAACCTTGAGATTCTCAAAATGAGTTGCTAATTTGGTTCTTGTTAGAAAGAAAAATGGTGAAATAAGACTATGTGTATACTTTAGAAGTTTGAATAAAGTTTCTTTGAAGGACAATTACCCTTTACGAAAGATGGACCAGGTTTTGAAGAAAGTGGTAGGTTCAGAGAGAATTTCTACTATGGATGGGTTTTCAGGTTACAATCAAATAAACGTGCTTCCTGAAGATTAGGAGAAAACGAATTTTAATACACCATGGGGTACATTCATGTACGCAAAGATTCCCTTTGGATTATTGAATACAGGAGCCACTTTCCATCGTGCTATGGACATTGCTTTTGCAAATGAAAGAAACAGGTTTGTGGTAATTTACATGGATGATATTATTGTGTATTCTAGGTCTGACAGGGAACATATCAAACATCTGGAAAAGGTTTTCCTTAAATGCAGAAAGTATGGAATTTCATTAAATCGATGGAAGTCAAATTTTGCCTTGGAAGAAGGAAAAATTTCGGGCCATATTATTTCCAAAGAAGGTATAAGGATTGATCTAGATAGGGTGAGTTCAATTTTGAAGGTGGAGGAACCAAGAAGTGAAAAAGAAGTATAGTCATTCAATGGGAAGGTAAATTTATTGAGGAGATTCATTCCTAGTTTTGCCAAGATATTGATGAACATTACTAATATGTTGAGAAAGAATCATGAAATAAAATGGACAGTGGAAGCTAAAAAGTCTTTCAAAGATATTGTAGCTAGGGTTTTCACCCTAGCTTGTGCTAATGAGCACCTACTAAGGAATCTGGATTCCTTAGTAGCAGTTCGATTAATGTAAGTGAAAATAAATTAACCTAAAACAGAAAGTAAATGACAGAAAGTAAAAACGACAAGAAGATGTATAAAAAGTATTTTGGATTTATATTACCTCTGATGAAGAGGTTGGTGGAGTCCGTTGCGCTAATCCGATGTCGGTGGCTCCGAGCTCCAAGCTGCTCCTTCTCCTTCTCCGATGGTGGAAAATAGGCCAAAAATGGGTTCTCAGCAGTGAAAATAGCTTGATG
>LPNX010338356.1:18484-49325 GCA_001517045.1 Pseudotsuga menziesii | reverse complement strand
GTAAATTAGTTGTTACTCTTTGGATATTTAAATCCATCGAGTTTTCCATGTGAGGAAATCTTTCGGGATTTAGCCCTCACATCTCTGTGATGTAATTATTTTCCTTCTTCTTTAATAAAATTATGTGTCTGAGGACACCAACAACGAAATGGAATACTATCAGGATTGTGCTAGCTTTAGCTGCACAAAATGGATGGAAAGTACATCAAATGGATGTAAAAAGTGCATTTCTAAACGGTGATTTGCAAGAGGATGTTTATATGACTCAACCTCCTGGTTTTGAGGTTCCAGGGAAAGAAAATCAAGTTTGTAAACTAGTTAAGGCATTGTATGGATTGAAACAGGCTCCTAGGGCTTGGTATGGATTCAAACCTATGGTCAAACATTTGAGAGTTTTTGGTTCAGTTTGTTATGCACTTGTCCCAAAAGAAAAGCGAAAGAAGTTAGAGTCTAGAAGTGTTAAGTGCATGTTGATTGGTTATTCTGATGAGAAAAAGGGGTATAGGCTTCTGTCAGATGGAAAGTTTATTGTCAGAAGGGATGTGATTTTTGATGAAACTGAAAGTTTAAGTGTAGAAGAGGTTGAAAAACAACTTAGTCACTTAGAGGAAAAAGTAACTAAGGAACAATTAAGGATGCAACACTTAAACAAGACAAGGAATGAACAATGGTTTGATCTCACTTCAGAAGTACAGGATGATGAACAGGTTGAAGACACCTTGGAACAGGTTGAAGATACTTTGAATTCTTCACAAGTTAACTTGGATGATTCAAATCAAGTTAACATTGAAAAGAAGAAACCAAAATGGGCAACTAAGTTACTTCAAGATGTTAAGTCTGATGAAAAAGGAAAAACAGGTACAAGGAGTTCTAATACGGGTTCAGAAAATTTTGCTCTTTCAGTTGTTGAACCAACTACTTTTAATGAAGCAGTTGAGTATGATGAATGAAAAATGGCCATGCAAAGTGAGTATGATGCGGTAATGAAGAATCAGACTTGGAAAATTGTTGATTGTCCACATGATGTTGAACCCATTGGTTGTAAGTGGGTTTATAGAATTAAGTACAAAGCAAATGGAGATATTGATAAATATAAGGCAAGATTGGTGGCAAAGGGTTTTGCTCAGAAAGAAGGGATTGATTATGAGGAAACTTTTGCTCCAACAGCGAAATGGAATACTATCAGGATTGTGCTAGCTTTAGCTGCACAAAATGGATGGAAAGTACATCAAATGGATGTAAAAAGTGCATTTCTAAACGGTGATTTGCAAGAGGATGTTTATATGACTCAACCTCCTGGTTTTTAGGTTCCAGGGAAAGAAAATCAAGTTTGTAAACTAGTTAAGGCATTGTATGGATTGAAACAGGCTCCCAGAGCTTGGTATGCAAAAATGGATGCCTACCTACAGAAAGTTGGTTTTCTTCGTAGTGAGTCAGATGATACTTTGTATGTTCAAATCCAGGAAAACAACTTAGTCATCTTGGTTATGTATGTTGATGATTTGCTCATAACAGGTAACAATAATGATCATATATTTCAGGTTAAGAAAGAACTTCAAACAGGTTTTGAAATGACAGACTTGGGATTACTTCATTACTATCTTGGAGTTGAAGTAAAGCAGCAGGAAGGAAGTATATTTATTTCTCAAAGCTAAGTACATTTATGGATTATTGAATAAGTTTGGAATGGAGGAATGTAAACCAGCTATTACTCCCATGGAGAAAAATTTAAAACTTTCTAAGTTTGAAGGGGGGGAATTTATAAATTGTACTGGATATAGACATTTAATTGGATGTTTCATTTACTTGATGAATACTCGTCCTGATCTATCTTATGCAGTCAGCATAATTTCCAGATATATGCAGGAACCTAGAGAAAGTCATTGGAATGCAGCAAAAAGGGTGTTAAGGTATCTTCAAGGAACAAAGGATTTTGGACTTGAGTTTAAAAGAAACAAAAATTTCAAGCTTGTTGGCTATTCAGATGGGGATTTGGCTAGAGATGTTGATGACAGGGAATCTACTTCAGGTTACTTAATGAATATGGGATCAGCTGCAGTGGCATGGAGTTGTAAAAAGCAGGATACAATTGCAAATTCTACTGCAGAAACAGAATATATTTCAGCTTGGGAAGCTGCTTGTGAGATAGTTTGGTTAAGAAGGATTTTGCAAGACCTCAAAGTTTATCAGAAAGAAGCAACTTCATTATTTATTGATAATCAGTGAGCAATCAAGTTAGCCAAAAATCCTGTTTTTCATTCAAAAACTAAGCATGTGGATACTAAGTATCATTACATTCGGGCTCTCATCGTCAAACAAATCATCAAGCCAAAGTATTGTCCATCAGAAGATCAAATTGCAGATATTTTTACAAAATCTCTTGGAAGGGTCAAATTTGATAAGTTTAGAAATGAACTTGGTATTTGTTCAAAAGAATTTTTGGATCAAAGGGGGGATTGTTAGGAATTATGATCCAAAATGTAATAATTAGAAGTTTAGTTTAATAAATATAAAATGGCATCTACAGACTCACGTGATTATGTGAGGTGTCCCTTAGTTAGTTTTGGTAACGGTAAATTAGTTGTTACTCTTTGGATATTTAAATCCATCGAGTTTTCCATGTGAGGTAATCTTTCGGGATTTAGCCCTCACATCTCTGTGATGTAATTATTTTCCTTCTTCATTAATAAAATTATGTGTCTGAGGACACTTTGTCAAATGTTAATCCTTTACAAGACCCGATAAAAAATTATGTAAAACTTAAATGGTTTGATATTCAGAGAGATTCCTTTGCTAAAATTCGGAAATCTATCGCAAAATATATTGCATCGATGTCACCTGATTTATCCAATGATTTTATTCATTGTACATTTTCTAGTGACTTTTATTGTGCCGATGTTTTAACATAGAAATAAGCTAAAGACATCAAATTTCTATTTCATTTATGAGTTATACATTTAAAGGAGGTGAATATAATTACTTTCAAATTGATAAACATTCCTATACATTTTATAAGTCTATAAAACATTTCATACCCTATCTCTTGAAATATAGAACTCGGGTTATTGTTCCTTATACAACAATAAGGAATGTATTGATCCAAAAGGAACTTTGTGCAAAACATGTGCACTAGATCATTGCACTTCAAGAGTATGACTTAGAGATCAAGCCTTCTAAAATAGTCCAAGGACAAGGTTTGTGTTTGCTTGCTTCCAAAGATAATGATCATGAACATAAAAAACTACAGTGGAATCAAGAGGAAGGTACATTTGAGGATACTGTAAATGTTATTTATGCTATAGCCTCTGGATGGCATGATGACATTATATTCTTTCTCACTCATGGGTTTTCTCCTCAAAATTTATATTTCAAGAAGCATAGGGCTTTGAGATTGAGAATTGTGCCTTATCATTTTGTTGATGGTGTGCTTTTTAGAAGAAATTATGATGGATTTTTCCTTACATGTCTTGAAAAACCACAAGCTGATAATATCTTATTGGGATTACATGTAGGACCTACAGGAGGACACTATTCATGGGAGAAAAATACCCATAATATTATAAGAGATGACTATTACTGGCCAACCTTATTTAAATATGCATATACTTTTTCTAGAAAATGTGAATCCTGCCAAAGATGTGCTGGTAAGGTCAAGAAATATGTTTTTCCCCTTCAACCACTCACTGTCTAGTTTTCCTTTCAACAATGGGGCCTTGATTTTGTTGGTCCTATCACTCCTCCTTCTTCCATACAAAATAAATACATCCTTACTATAATAGATTACTTCATGAGGTGGGTAGAAGAATTTCCCCTTAGGGTTTCCAATACAAACTCAGTGATATCCTTTCTTGAAAGCAACATTGTCACTAGGTTTGGGGTTCCAGAGTCTTTTGTTTTTGACAATACAACATATTTTCCTCTATTGATCTCACTCAATATGCCCTAGAAAAAAGGCATTAAACTCAAATATTCTACCAATTATTACCCACGGGGAAATGGATTGAAAGAGTTTTCAAATAAAAATCTGATCAATATTCTAAAGAATATTGTGGCTACTCATCATTAGAATTGGGATACTCAAATTTTCAATGTTCTTTGGGAAGGCCGAGTAACCACAAAGTTTGTTGTTGGAAATCCCTGTTGTTGTCTAGTATATTGAAAGGAATCCATTCTACTCTCAAACCTTTTACTCCCATCATTACAGATAGATCAATATTTGTTACAATATGTCTCTTCTCCTCTTCAACACAAGATTTATTCATTACATAAATTAGAAGAGGATAGGGAGAGGTCCAAAAATAAATTGTACCAACATCAACAGTTAGTCAAAATATGGTTTGATGGAAACTATTCAACTCACAGCGACTTCCAGGTAGGGAATTTGGTTCTGAAATGGGACAAACAACACAAGGATAAAAACGAGTACACTAAATTCCAATGTTTGTGGATAGGGCCATTCATTGTTACAGAAAATCTTGGCCTAGTATTGTGCGATTACAAACACTGGAGGGTTTGTCTGAAGCTTATGCAGTAAATGTTCAACTTTTAAAGAAGTAATTTTTCTAAGGTAAACATTGGCTTATCTATACATAGGTGCGTTTTTTTTCTTTTCTTTTCTTTGTTTTTTTTAACTTTTCCTTATTTCAAAACATAATATTGACAAAGCATTTGTCTAGGGTTGTTGATCAATCTATTTCAAATCATTTTAGCTTGAAAATGTTAGGGTGGACATGTCAGATCATTTTTACTCAGTCTATATCTAAGGGAGTGTTCTCATTGGAATACAACAACTAATCTATGTAGACCTTTCTAAATTGAGACTTTCCCACCTAAATCATCATTTTTTTTACAGATGCCTCACTCTGATAATTGAAGCTATAGGGATGATTTGGTATTCTTGTCATATGTTCCATTAGTGATTGGGATTAAATATTTATATCCTGGCCAACCTATCTCTATTATGGATCTCACCTTGATCATCTTTGCATTAAATGAAATTCACCTAAATAACTGTAAATTGCAAGATAGGGGGTCTTATCACAATCCAACCTATCATGTCCATAGATATTCCATGAATGAAGTTACCAAAAGGTGGTTCCCAAGTCAAGGTAATGGCTTGTAATTTACATTTCAATTAATATTGTTTTGGTTTTTTTTTTCTTAACTACAAATTGTTGCAATCAAGGATAGGGGGTCTTATCACAATCCATCTTGACCATGATCATGATTTCTACTTTGGACTGAAATTACTGCTGAGTGGTTACCAAGCCATGATAATTTATTTTAGTGTCAAATATAAAAGACAAGAAGTCTCCTTATAGATTTATCATTTTCAATTTCAAAGTAGGGTTTATGAATGGCATTGCACCACACCAGGGAAATGGTCTTGTTTCGACAACTTGTAGTTCACTTTCTCTCTCAAAAAAAAAGATTGAGAAATAAAGTTACTAAATAAACAGTTAATAAATCAAGGTGATTGATGGTATGATGACCTGGACATAGATGGAATGTTTTCCTAAGGTTCATCATAAACTTCCCTCTCATGCTTGCATATTGGTTACAAGGATACCTCTTTGCTTCTAGGTTTCCTTTTTCAAGTTAGTATCATTACAAGTGGTTTGGCCTGGGTGAATATGAATCATATAGAATTAACTCTATTGGATTCAATTTTAATCTTATGAAGTCACTCTCAAATTACAAACTGAAATTTTTTCTCATCCTAACATGTTCCTCCCTAAATTTTTTAAGGTCATTTTTACAGAGATAACTAATTTTCCCACTAAGTCGCCATCTGTTGTTAGCACAAAAGATCCCATTTTAATTGATAAAATGGGAACCCCACTTAGTCATTATTAAAGAGATCTCAAACTTTATTATCTTGTTGGTGGGGTGTCATGATTTGTGTCTTTATCCATGTGGATTTTCATGCTTTGGATTGAATAACATTTGCTTAAAAGTCATGTTTTTATGTGTTTTTTGAATTGCGTTAAACATAGTTTTTCTTTGAAACATGTTTTTTCTGCAATCTGCAATGCAAATTCCAGATGTTCCTTTTTTATGTTTGTCATTTTTTCTTTTCTGCAACCCACAATCCGCAATGCGCAATGTAGATTGCGGATGCCAGAAAGAATTTGTTCAATAAAAAGTGAATCCTTGGTTCCACATTTTAGCAACCCAAAATGCAGATTGCTGATGTCAGAAAACATTTTTTCAATAAAAATCTAATTCTGGGTTCTTCCTTTTCACAACCCAAAATGCAGATTATGGAAGTCAAAAATCAAAATAAACAAATCAAAAGTTGAACTTCCGCAATTCCACAATCCTCAATGTGGATTGAAGATTACAAACAATAAATTGTTTTGAGTTGAAACCTTCACTTTCGCAATTCCATAACCCACAATTCAAATTTTGGATTGTAGAAACCAAAGTTAATATTTTCAAAAAAATGACTTCTGCAATTCCGTTCCTCATTTTTACCTATTTTAATGTCAACCATTGATTTCTTTTAAATCTACGGTCCAGATCGATTTCACTGTTAAATATTTTCTTAAATATTTCATTTTTTTACTATCTCTTTAGTGTGTTTCAAACTTCAAATTTTACCCACAACGAATAGTTTTTTTACTGTGATTTTCATCCTTGTCAACTCATTTACTTTTCTCCATCTGTTTACTGGTATGTTTTTTCAAATATTTTACTATTCGTTTGTCCAAATTCAAAAACTAAATTCGGTTTGATTAATTATCTTTTCGTCATTTTATCATAATTTGTATGTTTTTTCCAACCATGACGAGAACCAATAGGTCCAAAACAACCCTAAGTGAACTGAAAAATAAGGACCCAAACAGTGGTATCTTCTCTGATAGAAATGGAAGGCTTTTTGAAACTTACCATCTGTATTAGTCATGTTTTTACTGCATATTTTATAATGATGATTTCTCAAACATTCAACATGACCAAGTAGCCTTTGTAAACATCAATAAGTCCCATCTCCATGCCATATCATCTAGGCCTTCCCTTGTTCCTTACACTCATGCCATCAAATGGATTATTAATAATTCCAACTTGCAAGACCACTCATTCAATGACAAGGATCAAACCCAATTGGCTTCTTCCAACCTAAGGTATTTTTGATATCCTATCCACTTAGACAAACTTAATAGTTGCTTAATAATAAATTCCCAGAGTCCTCTGTAGCATGGTATAATTTTGAGGAAATGCTTAAATCCTGGATGGAATTGGACAAGGTTTGGACCTCTAGTTGTTACGGAGAGAAACTTCCTATGGCTTGGGGTGTACCAAAATAGATAGCTAAACACAAGAAATAAATACTTTCCCAATATGAAAGAGAAGCCAAACATCTAACACTAAGGGACCTCAAATGATATGTTATTCTGGATGGTTGAAGTAGATCACTGTTGAGCTTTTTCCAATCATGCTTACGCTAGCAATTTGTTGTCAACAACAACAAACAAGACAAGCATTCTATATAATATGGTGTTAGGTCTACTCTAGCATATGTAGTCAAAAATGCATAAGCAATTAAACATATCCATGGATTCAGTATTCATTCAAATGCACATTATTGGACAGGAAAAGATATTTCTATTAATCAAATCCGATATTACACAAGTTACAACCTATGTCAGAACATCTGTGAACCGAAGAAATTGAGTCCTCCACCTGGTCCTCGACCACCTCAATCCTCCATCTCTTGATATCAAGCTCACAAGAAAATGAAATCTTGGCAAGAAAACAACATGCTCCAAAGGGACAAAAGGATGCAGAATCAAGTATATGCAATCTATGGAAACAATAGACTATAGTTTCATTGCTCTTCAATTCCTCCCCTTCATTGCTCTTATATAAAATAGTGAAAAATTAAAAATTTTCATACCATTTTGAATTTTCACCCACCATAGTGCATTTGAGTCCAAAACTTCAGAAGCGAATTCCGGGAGCATCATCTGATAGAATCACTCCGCGTTTGATCTAGGTAAATTCCCTTGCCCCTCTCTTTCATTTTCATGTAAAAATTTTTACTTTTCACATTCAAATTATTTTTTTAGGCCATACCAAATTGGGTGTTTCAACCCACACATATATCAAGAATTTTTCTGCATATAGGGCTTACCATATGCAGAAAATGCCACAAAACCCATGTATATACACTTCTATTTTGCAGACAATCGCATATAGGGATGCAAACATGGTTTTTATGGGAAAATAATGATAAGAATTTGTGATTTTTGTGCATAATGGTGCTAGAGTGGAGAGAGAGGGAACATGGTGATGTTGAGGAAGATATTCAGGGTAACCTCATGGCTCAACAAACATTATGGGCATGTGGTCTATACATGTTTTGGTGCCTTGGAAGCTTGAGGGAAAATCCAATACTTCTCTAGCTGCTTGTAGATTACTGGGATCTAGAGTTTGAGACCTTTTAGATAGATGGGATGTCACTCAGCATTGAGGTTGAGGACATATATTTCATCACAGGTTTGTTCCAATAAGGGGAGGTGGTCAAACTCCAATCCCATGGGCCAAAAGGCAAGATTACTATAGAGTATTACATAGCTATGTACTTCCTTCTCGATATAGAGAAGGTTGGGAGTCAAATCCCAACAAACTTGGTTCAGAACCTGGGGCTAAAAGCCATACTATTGGCATTAAGAAGAATCGCAAGTTTGGTATCATTCCACCAGGCCTCAAGGCCACTAATGTTCTATGCAGTAGAGTCCATGTGACCCACGATATATGAATGAAGTAATACACTATTGGAAAACATGAAACAATAGCTCAGTGACTGCAATATGGGTAGGGTGTGGAACTGTGGGTTTGGCAGCATACTAAGCACATTATTTTTTCAGTAGGTACTAGGGACAAGCCCTAGCGTAGACATTTCTCCACATGGAGTCCAGGATCTAGTTGAGTGACACTAGGTCAACTTCATGGGCATATTGGAAGGTGTAAGGGTGGTTAACCCCTACCTATCAAAGTTATTTCCATAGTGGCAGAGATATATCATCACCACAAAGTACTATCCTTATGTAGGGATTGACTTCCATGGAGACCTAGACATGCACCTATCACTAGGAGTGGCTTATGGATACATAGGTAACGAATCCCAAACCCCCTTTTCATTTTTGAATTATTTAATTTTTTGTGCTTTTTGATATATGAAATCAAAAGACAAGTTTTTGGTGTGACGACACATAGTGCTACTCTATCAGGTATATGCATATGTAGGAACACTATGAACATATGGCTTCCCTCATCATTGACAGAGGGGAAGAGGTGATAAGATAATGGGTGTGGATGCGGAGTGGATGCACTAGAGAATTCACATGAAATTTGTTTGATTAACACAGAGAGTACCCATGGAATAAGTTAAGGACTTGCCTGAGGCCATTCAGCGCTAGGTCATTGGAGTACCATGAGCATGGGTTTAATTGTTTTGCTGGCTAGCTAGAGCCATTTATTATACTTTCTCCCAATCTTCCTTCTAGTGGGGATGAATTGAAATGGATTGATGTGAGCTACAACCTAAGTTTGGCGAAGGAGGATGTAATGTATCAAACATTGAACCGCATGGACGGTGGCTAAGGCTAACTTCTCAACATGGGAATAAAAAAGTTTTGCATCAATAAGGTTTTGGCTCAAATAATATATGACATGCTCATGGAGCTCATCATCCTCTAGAACCAATACCATACCAACTGTCTCCTAAGATGAAACCACATAAATCAAGAATTCATGGTTATAGTCTGGTGGACTAAGCACGAGGGTTGTTGCCAAGGATTTCTTAAGAGCACAGAAAGAATCATGGGCTCACTCATCCTAGTAAAAAGGGGTCTCCTTCTTCAACAAACACATGAATCCTTTAGTCAAGTTGGAAAAATTGGCCGCGAACCTCCGCAAGAAGTTTTCCATACCTTGTAAACATTGAATATGTCGAATGTTGTGCAGGGGATACAATTGAAGTATTGCCTCAACCTTCAAGGGATTGACTCTAATACCCTCCATAGACATGATGAATCCTAGTAAATGACCAACCTTCATGCAAAATATGCACTTATGAGGATTTAAACAAACTTGAAAATGACGGCATCTTTCAAACACTAATCACAAATGATAAATATGACACACTCTCAAATGAGAGTGATCATCTAGATCATCCAAATATACTTCAATAATCACTTTAAGATTGTGAAATATGAAGGTCATGGACCACTGAAACATAGCTCCAGCATTTTTAAGGCTGAAGGGCATCTTCTGATATGCAAAAGTTCCCCAATGACAAATAAATGTAGCCTTATGTTGATCATTGGTTTTAATTTGTATCCGATTATATCCAAAAAATCCATCCATAAAATAAAATACCTCACTTCCTGCACAATCATCCAAAATTTGATCAATAAATGGTGTAGGGAAATTATCTTTAGGACCGGCTCGATTTAAATCACGGAAATCAGTGCACATTCAGATCGCTCCCTTCTTCTCATCCACAGGAATGGGATTTGAAACCCACCCCATCAAGGGAACATGATAGATAAAACCATATTTGAGCAGTTTCTCTATCTATGCTTTAATGGAGGGTGCTTTCCTAGGATTCACGACATGCAAACATTGTCATGATAGGAATACTTGGTGATAGGTTAGACATGTTTTCTTTAGCAATCTAACTAGGAGAGCTTAATGGGACCGCAGGGCTACCAACTTTCTCAGTTAGAATTGCCCTAAAGTTATCGAACTCTAAATGATCAAGCTTAAGAAGGAAATATGATCTATGGTGCAACTCTTCCCAAGGTTGTTCAATTCCATACATGGTCTCAAGAATAGCTTCATATCACTAAAAAAAATCATCAAGATAATCTTGAGAGTGAGATGACTCTACTGCCCATGTAGGTATCACATAAGGGTCCTCCTCTGTTTACGAAAATGAAGGACTAGGCTCTACAATATGATCAAAATTCGCTTGATACACCACCAATGTTGTAGGCAATGGCACATATGTCTTGACAGGTGTACTCAAAGTACTTGGTGAAGGAAGAATACAAGGATCCTCCTTATGAGTAGTACGAAATGATACCAAATTTAAAGAGGATGAAACCCCACTAAGACTAGACCCAATCATAATAATGGGCATAAGACAACTAAACGTTCCCATGAGAGAAGGATACATACCTACACCCACATTCTTAGTTGCTGGTTGAGAATGGTTGATAATCGGGATAGAAGCTCTTGATGATGCTTTTACACTCATATTCTGGAATTATTTTTAATCAATAGTAACGATCTTCCCATTCAACTGAAAAAAAAACCACTTGGAATAGGGAAGAGGTTACATCTTGCATATTGTACATCCAATTCCTACCCAACAAAATATTGTAGTCAAGGGGCGCATCAGCCAACTCGACCTCGATCACGATAGTATTCCCTCCCAATTGGATGTCTAGAGAAGGAAGTATACCATGTGGCTGAAATGATCTTCCATCAAAATCAGTCAACATGTTGGAAGACTGAGACAACTTGGGAGAACCTAAGCCCTTCCAACAAGCCAAAGACATCATGGAAGTGGCAACACCTTCATCAATAATAGTACGCATGATGGTGTTGTTGAGACACATAGTAACGAAAGAGAGGATGGATTCCATGAGTTTCAAATTTTATCATGGAAGAAGAGCTATCATCACCAACCCCAAGAGAAAACAACTGAGGCCTTTCTCTGCAAAGGACAAGTCTGAAGCACTTCTAATGCATACATCACACAAGGAGTCTATCCTAAATCCTTGAAAATTGAATAGTTATGGGTGGCTCGAGCATTAGGATTGTGTCCCAAGTGCTTCAAGACTCCCTTAGGAATGCAAGGCAGAGCTTCAGTCTTATCCCTAGTATTTTCAATTCGCACGGAGCTCTTGGGTGGAGCAGGTTCTTTCCCAAGGTCAAATTGTGATGAACCATAGTCTTTCACATGCATCACAAAATTTGTAGCATTCACCATGTTGATGCAACCATGACCACTAATGGCCTCCAGTGGGTTTTGAGTTCCACCCAATGCAAAATCAATATCAACAATCCTCTAGCTCATATTTTGATTATTTGGTAAAGGATTAGTAAACACAGTTGGGCCCTGTGCTATGAACTTTGAGGTGTCCTCCATACGAGCGTACAAGTGAGTGAGGTGATTGTCCTTACACAACTTACAAGGAAAATTCACCTTACGCTTAGAATGCTTGTCCCTCAAGCATTGCTTGTGTTCTTGTCGTTATTATTATCATTTTTATTTTTATTCTGACCCTTATGATTATTTTTTCCTTTCTTTTTATTCCTTCTATGCTGCTGGTAGCCTTTTGAGTTAGACATTTTCACTGAAAGCACACTCGTCAATTGGGTAGGATGTGACGAAGCCATGGCTTGTCCTGACCTGGGATGATTAAGTGATAATTGGCTCACTTGTTTCATAACTGAGTCTATAGGTTTCGTACTTGTGGAGCCAACAATACCATCAGAATGTGGCCTAGGTTTAATCTTGGGGTCAAAATTGGATTTTGGAGTGTTCAGGATAATCTCGTACAAGTGTTCAGACTGAGCATAGATCAAATCCAACTCTTGAGCCATAGAAATAGCTTGGTCCTCATTTTTAACTCTGCATTTGGAAACATCCTTCGCAATATAAGGTAAAAATGACTTGAGGAACAACTCTAGAAGAAACTCTGGTGGTATAAAGGATTTAATTAATTGTTTCCATCTATGCAACTCTTGAATATGATCCAAAATATTTTTGGCTTTTTCTTGTCAGAAGGTCGACAAGAGTTCGGTATCAACATCATAACATACATGTAGCTGGAAATGATTAAGAAAATTCATGGAAAGGTCATCAAATGTAGTATAGATCCCCCCTGACAACTCTATATACCATTTTGCTACAAGACCCATGAGGGTGCGTTGAAATAGACTCAAACGGATGGAATCATCGGTTAAGGAATTAGAAGAGCACCAAATATGGAAGGTTGTGACATGCTCACCACGATCTTCACCTGTCTTACCTTCAAACTTGGGAATGTCCAAAGGAATCTTGGTAGGGATTGCCAACCATGCCAGATCATGAGACACGGGATCATTCGTTAATCTCGACAAATCAGGTAGGTTCAAGTTTGCAAGGAAAGGAATCCTAGGTTGAGCCGATCGATGCCACACTCCTTGATAGGACTGGTTCAGATAAGGCTGATTGCTATACACACCATGGCCTTGGCCAGTGGGATAATAACCTCCTCCCATATGACCCATGAAGGGCTACATAGAATCATTGTAATGCAGAGTACCTTGAGTATGAGTTTCTACAAAGCCATATTTAGAAGAGTAAGCGGGTAGTTGATACTCATACCCATATGGTTGATATTTTTGTCCATAATACAGTCCATAAGAAGTTCCATGGGAATCTCCATAGGCTAGACCATGAGACGTTCCATAAGATGGTCCATAGGTAGGTATATGGGAATCTCCATGAGCTGGTCCACAAGACACTCCATGAGATGATCCATAAGTAGGTATATAACCTACTAACATGTAAGGATGTACTTGGGATTGTGACACTACAGTGTGAGAAGATGTATGACAAACATGGATTATAGCAGAACCCTTACCCAAAGGATCACCAGAGTTAGGAAGAGGATGCATAAAAAATGAATTTAAAGGAATATGTTGAGAAGATTATGGAATATCTAAAGGAATATAGCTTGTACCCCCAATATTCACATGTCTCAGCTAAGGTCCCTGAAGAGGAACACTATTACTAGGTCTGGGTTGTGTGTGTGAAGGAATTTCCACCATTGGAGTGAATGGCGTAATGTGACTACTATTACCAAATCTCTCTACATGTAAAGGAATGGAAGTGCCCCCAAGCACAGTACCACGGTCACCAACCAATTCAACATGAGGTGTCGGACCGGTATGGGTGTGCCATATATCATGTGGCCAGTGCTGGTGGGTGCATGGTGAGTCTCTTCACCTGGATAGTATAACCAATACCAAAGGTTGGAGCTAATGTAATAATGAAACTATGAGAAATATTATTATGACAGTCCAGCTCCTTAAGGACAAGACTCAGGTGGAGTTCCATATCTACTTGAATCTTTAACTTCCATCTCTAGAGGTAGGGAAGGAGAAGCTCTGAGAAGCAATTCCATAATCCATATCGACATGTTGAATCTACTATTGGATCTTTACACGGAACTCTAAAATAAATACACATACTTGCACCTGGTTGAAAAAACATAAAAAATGTTATAAAAAATCATAAAAATATTTACATGAATATTAATATGTTAATAAAAATTTGTTATAAAACAACATAAACAATACAATCACTTAAATGAATATTATTTGTGTACATTGTCACCTCTCAAATGACCAATTTAATATTCCTTATTTCTTTCCCATGATGTAGCTGATATGTCTCATACTGATAGTTCTGCTTCTCGACAAATGTATTCCCGAATGCTTGATCTTCACTCCCATGGACACAATCAGACCAGAATGATAGACCACAAAATTTTTTGCAAGAACCCTCTACACATTGTTTTAAGTAATGTGTCTACCCATATTTACTCGGACACATTATTCTATGTGTTAGCACTGGGATTGAGCCCCAAGCTTGAAGGAAGGCCCGCTCCCGAGTAATAGCAGAACCACTTTAGACTGCCCCTCCGGCCTTACGTAGTCAAATAGGGATCTATCGCTTGTCTTCAAATTTTACCCCACATAATATCTTTGCTCAAGGATGGTCAGGAAGACGGACTCTTGAAATGGGACAAAGTAGAGTGACGTGAGATGCAGGTGGGATTATCAGGGCTAGGGACCATTTCCAATGGAGACGAAAACCTGAGCAAGAAACATTTGCATGAGGAAAATAATGGTTTGGGGTTGCAGACAGAGGAAAGATAGCCATCAATATCGGAATCAAGAGATATTTAGCGAGTGGTTAGGGGACAAGAGAGAACATCCCATCGCACGGAGCACCAGCAAGATAAATTTCACACAAATTTAGAAGAAAACTTGATAATTTTCTGAAACAACAAGAGCATAGCATGTATGAATTCCTAACTGTTATACACTTAGTTATAGACATGAAATAAATCAACAAACTGGAATTAATACGGGCTGCACATTTCACGTAAAGAAAATACGTATTGAAAGAAGCAACGAAACATGAATCTTCGTCTTAAGAAAAAACTCTTCCTCTGTAATTTTATTCATAAAATAGGAACCACATCTTATTTTACAACAGAGAAAGTCAACCCATGAATGTTTCCCGACCCTCTAGCTAACTATTTTTTCCCCTATCAAGATTGTATTTATAATACTTCAGTGCTGAGATTATTCTCTGAAACAAACCTAAGAAACCATTTCCAGTCACAATCATGCACTAACAGTATACAGAGTGGAACTATTTCCATGTTTTACAAATATAAACAAACATTATGGAGCTAGTGGGCGCATTCGGCCTGAGTGACAGATTTGATGTGCTTGGCCATTATTATGGATTATGAGTATGACACCTCCTTCTCTATCCAAATCCTGTGTTTATGCCATGTTCAAATGTGGCTTTCTACGTGGGCACACACCGGTAAGGCAGTTTGTAATTTTCCCCATCTCAACCTCATCCACCACCTCTTTATTCTCTGGGTAACACTATTATAGGAACCGAGAAAAGGGTGGCCATGCACTTGATGATGATAAACATCTTAAGAGACTTATCATCCTTGTATTGATCTCTCCTTCCTATGAGGAGGGTTTTATCGTAGGACACGTAGCTGGGTGTTTGTTTGACATCCTTCTCATCTATGGCAAGGTCGTTAAGTGGATATAATAAGGGTGGCGATGAAGGCTTCAGACCTCCACTATCCAAGACCGAGCCTTCACTCCAATAACTCTACCACCATTGTGCGTTGGGATTTTGGAGGTCGTGATAGCCATTGGAGGTGTCGGAGAAATGTCCTCGGGATGTAAAAACCCATGCATCATGCATCTGAGGGTAAGTATGTGTGGAAACAGTTGAACCTCCTTAGGTGTTTAACATCTGTGCCCTGATGGTTGGCGATTTCCTGGTGCAAATAGCCATGATGATGAAGAAACACAATTTCATGTTCGCCAACCATTAATACCCCTTATCGAACTAACTTCTCAAACCAAACAACCATGGCTATCTGTGAAGGGACTTAAAATTTCTTGGGGTCCAACCTTTAACTCTCACCACCTCTACATTTCCATACCCTGACAACTTTAGAATATGGAGCTATTTAGGGCAATCCGAGACGACTTGGAGATGGCCATAATATTGAATATTCGTCGACGTGACAGTAGCATGTGTGACGCCAAGGTGGGGATATTTCCTTCTAATGTTCAATTATATTATCTGATATGGATAATATTCTAAGCAATTCCCACGTGACTTCAAAGCTGGTTTCAAGGACTGTGGATTTGACCTTTCTTTCCCTTTCATTCACTGTAACGGTGGCACTGAGTGGATTCAATTCACATCTTTTCTTTACTTTGAGTAGATGTCTGATTCGCCATTTCAAAACTTGAACTTCATGTTTCCTTATTGTTTTTCCCATGTGAACCATGTGCCGGACCTATGGAGTCAGGGAAGTTAGTGTCATTGGACGGGACATTTGCCTCAAGTTTACCAAAGGAAAAATTTCGGGACATCATCCTACCTTCCAGGAGGCATATTACATGTACGAATGTCCCTTCCCCTATCATATCCACACTAGATATGATACCTGTAGCATGGAGGTCTCCTTATCCCTCTGATTTGCGGGGGGGGGACCTTTTACATCCACCATCCATGTTTCTTTACCTCGGCCATCGATTTCACCTTCTTTGATATAATGAGCATCTTTGGATTGTGACGTGTTCTGATCCATTCATCGGGATCGACCCCTTCATGCAACCGTCAATCCGAGTGGGTCCTGCTATTTTTGCAATGTGAAATCTTGGTCTTCAACCATGTTAGTTTGTATTGAGAAATAGACGACAACCGTAGATATCTTCCCTTCTTTGTCATCATATTTTATATTCAGGGGTGGTACCATTTTTCATGATTTGAAATCGTGACTTTATTCGCACAATTTTGGTTTGTGAAATAAGCTTGGACGGTGGATCTGCTTATGATCTCATATCTGCCGTTGAATGCTTCCGACCTTTAACCTTTTAGCGATTTTGAAAATCTCCTTCCATTGAGCATGTTTTCTCAGTGAAACTTTTTCGGGCCGTTGGTCGGGCTTTGCTTTGATCTTGGCCTTTCATTTGTTTTCCTGCTTTAATGGACTTTGCAAAAGCCAAACTTTGATCGTCCTCCCACATCTTGGGCCAAAACCATGACCTATCACTACTCTTCTTCATTGTGATCTTGGATTGTTGGGTTATGACATTTGTTTGTACCATCTATGGTGCAATGAGCCTTCAATTCCAGAAGATTCTATAATCATAGATTGAGCTCTCTTTATTATCTGACTATCTCAAAACATGGAAAATATGCCTTTGATAATCTAAAGGGTGTTCAGATAGTGTTTGAATGAATAGGACCCTTTTCAGACTCTGTCAGACCCACAAATCGATGTCGCAAACAGAGTGTTAACAACTGGCTCCATGAGGGATGCTATCCTCCCAATGAGGTAGAAAAGAACCCCCATATACCAAGTACCAAATCCATTGGGATGTCTTCAATCTTTCTTTGAAATCTCCATTCTGTTTGAGCTACTGCTTTGGCGAATTCATGCCACCCCCACAAACGACGTTCTTGACTGCAAAACCTGTGCTTGCAATTGAAAATGAAAAAAAACTAAAGTAGCAAATGAAGGAAATGCTTCATAATTTCTGAGTTTATTTGTTCCTACCTACTCTACCTAATGTTGTGAACAAGTCCGATTAAGTGAAATCAGACTTCCAATGAATCCAATCAAGCAACTGGCCCAATAGTTTTGTTCTTTTTTCATGCTTGATAGACAGAAATGAAATAGATAAAGGGAGAGGGTAATGATGAATAGACTACTCTCTAAAGCAATAATGTGACCAGTCATCATCCTTACCCAACCCTTACATGTAGCCTGCTACGATGTCATAAAAAACATGGCAACCTTCAACGTACTTTGTCTTCTGCTTATGGGAAAGCTGTCCGGAACTCCCTTCTTCTACTGATTTCTCTAGCTGATACTTAGAAGATTATACAAGAGGGCCCAAAGAATTTTTCTTCAATGAAACATCCCTTTTTTCACCCGAAATTTCTGTAATGAGAGCTTGATGTTCCTCAAGAGGGAGGTCCTCTGCTTCTCCAGCGGAACCGAGTAGGCATATCCCTCCTGTGCGAGGTGGTACTTTTGAAGGTGGAACATCAAAAAATGTATCTATTTGAGGGATGTTGCATCCTTCTCTATGGCTTGACACCCCATCATAAACCCCTGACATATTGGTAGTTGGAGAGGGATTGCATGGCAGTTTGTTTTTATCATCTCCACTTACATACAATTTTTTGGACTGCACCATCTTCCCTTCTTTCTGCTTTTTCTTAGAGGCTCTAATCATGTGTCATATTACTTCAAAAGAGGCATAACACAAGGGTAGTTTATCACCTTCAGTGCCCTTATCTCCCTTTTCTACTTTAACCTCCTGAATTCGCATAGCATCTTAGTCCTTGCCATCAGCAGGTCCTAGTTCAATGGCCAGCTTATAAGGAACAACCCATAGGTATTCTTCCTCATATTCATCGTACATAGGCACACCAAATTCCTTCTTAAAATTTTCTTGTACGGACCCGAGGTGTCACAGGTCACAATATTCAGAGAATAGGCCTGCAGGATCACATGTTCCTATATTGGGCTGGTCATCTTTCTGTAAACCGGGAGAGGGATTTAGCGGGACTGGGACTCTCCCATTCTACTTGTAGGGCCCAACCAATTTTAATGTATATTTTACTTCACGACCACTTCCCTGTATTGATAATATTTTTGACATCTTAAGGTTTTCCTCAACCTCCAAACAATCAATAAACATATGTTGCAGAGTGGTTGATCTTCTTTCCAAAAGATGTAGGGACAACTCAGGAAGAAAGGTGGGTGGATAATAGATTTTAGCAGTGTTCTCAAGAGGATGGACCTCCTTAGGCATGTTATAATAAAATATTTCAAATCTTCAGTTAAAAATAGATAAGGCCTCACCCTCATGTCTCTCCAGGGAATAAAATTCTGAAAGTATTTGATCCAGTAGCCTTCTCCTACCCCAAAACTTTAAGAAGGTGCAAGAAAACTCTTCCCAAGTGTTGATGGACTTAGGATGCAAGTGTTTGAACCATTATTTAGAATATAATTGCAAGGATTGGGTGAAATCCCTCATGTAGACATCATCATGTTCTATCTCAAAAAGGTCAGTGAAATGCTCAAAGGATTGTAAATTTTCTCAACGGTGAAGCCTTTGGGTTCTTCATCAAATTTGGGGAGGTATTTATAATGTTTCATGGGAAAATCATGGAGGATGGGAGGCAGTTGTAGCAACTTGAACCATCTTGGAGAAAGGGAAGAGACCGGGTTAGGAACAATAGCTACGCAATCATTCGAGGTTTCATAAATTTCACAGGGGTGAATTTTGACGTCGCGAGCCCCTGGAGAAAAATTCAGGTCATAACCAGATGTACAAGATGATGCAATGCTTTTGGTTCATAGAGAAGGATAAATAGGAATATATTCATAGCTCTTCTCAGAATGAGTTGAACCATAGAATGTTGTTTTGATAAATTTAGGGAAGGATAAGAACAAACTTACAAGATAGAACAAAGATTCTTGGAAGAAACGTAGACTCGAGCATCTTTATCCTTTCACCATGCATTTTTAGTCCTTACAAGGGGTTCAATTTTTTTTTTGGGGGGGCGGGACGGAGCCTGCCCATCTTTTTTCTAATCATTTGATTTCTAGGTCGTACCACCAATGGAGTCACTGAAGTATGAACCTTTCAAGAGTGGAGTCTCCAAGTGAAAATTGCTCAACCTTCTTGGATTTTGATCATTGTTCACCATCAACAATCAGATCTAAAACCATGTTTTTTTTCCCAAGGAGGATCTTAAATTTCATTCCCCATCAATGGTGCTAGTTTGTTAGCACTAGGATTGAGCCCCAAGGTTGAAGGAAGGGCCGCTCCTGGGTAACAACAGAACCACTTTAGACTGCACCTCCAGCCTTGCGCACTCAGAGAGGGATCTCTCACTTGTATTCATATTTTACTCCACATAAGATATTTACTCAAGGATGGTTAGGAGTCCGGAATCCTGAAATGGGACAAAGTAGAGTGACGTGAGATGTAGGTGGGATTATCAGGGTAAGGGACCACTGGCAATGGAGTCGAAAACCTGAGTAGGGAACATTTGCATGAGGAAAAGAATGGCATGGGGTTGTAGACAGAGGCAAGATAGTAATCGATATCACAATCAGGAGATATTTAGTGAGTGGTTAGGGGACAAGAGAGAAAAACCCATCACACAGAGCACTAGCAAGATGAATTCTGCACAACTTTAGAAGAAAACTTAATAAATGTTTAAAACAACAGGAGGAACATAGCATGTATGAATTTCTAACTATTATACACTCAATTACAGACATGAAAGAAATCAACAAACTGGAATGAATACAAGATCCACATTTCACGTAAAGAAAATATGTATTGAAAGAAGCAACGACACATGAATCTTCGTCTTAAGAAACAACTCTTCCTATGCAATTTTATTCATAAGAGAGGCACCAGATATTATTTTACAACAGAGAACCTCATCCCTTGAGGTTTCTCAACCCTCCATCTAACTCTTTTTTCACCCATCAGGATTGTATTTATAATACTTCAGTGCTAAGATCACTCTCCGAAACAAACCTAAGAAACTGTTTCCAGTCACAATCATACATTAACAGCATAGAGAGTGGAACTATTGCCACATTTTACAAATATAAACAAACATTATGGAGCTAGTGGGCGCATTCATCCCAAGTGACAGGATTGACATGCTTGTTTGTTATTATGGATTATGAGTATGATGCCTCCTTCTCTATCTGAAGCATGTGTTTTTGTAGTGTTCAAATGCGGCTTTCTATGTGGGCACACACTAGCAAGGAAGTTTGTAACTTTCCCCTTCTCAACTTCATCCGCCACCTCTTTCTTGTCTAGGTAACGCTATTATAGGAGGGAACTGGGAAAAGGGTGTCCATGCACTTGATGATGATAAACATCTTAAGAGACTTATCATCCTTGTACTTCTCTCTCCTTCCTACGAGGAGGGTTTTATCACAGGCCACATAGTTGGGTGTGTGTTTGAAATCCTCCTTGTCTATGGAAAGGTCATTAAGTGGATATAATAAGGGCGGTGATGAATGCTTCGGACCTCCACTATCCAAGACTGAGCCTTCGATCCAACAACTCTGCCACCATTATGCATTGGGACTTTAGAGGTCATGATAGCCATTGGAGGTGTCAGAGAAATGTCCTCGGGATGTAAAAACCCATGCACCGCATGTCTGAGGGTAAGGATCTATGGAAATAGTTAAACCTCCTTAGGTGTTTAACATCTTTTCCCCGGTGGTTGGCAATTTCCTAGTGCATATAATCAGGATAACTAAGAAACAAAATTTCATGTTCACCAACCATTAATACCCCTTGTCGAACTAACTTCTCAAACCACACAGCCATGGCTATCTCTAAAAGGAATCAACATTCTCGGGGTCCAACCTTTACCCCTCACCACCTATAATTTCCATAGCTCGACAACTTCATAAGATGGAGCTATGTAGGGCAAGTTGAGATGGCTTGGAGATGGCCAATATTGAATATCAGTCGACGTGACAGTAGCATGTGTGATGCCAGGATGGGGATCTTTCCTTATAATGTTTAATTATATTATCTGATATGCATAATATTCTAAGAAATTCCCACGTGGATTCCAAGCTGGTTTCAAGGACTGTGGATTTGACCTTTCTTTCCCTTTCATTCACTGTGATGGTGGCGTTGAGAGGATTCAATTCACAAGTTTTCTTAACTTTGTGTAGACGTTTGATTTGTCATTTCAAAACCTACACTTCTTGTTTCCTTACTTTTTTTCCCATGTGAACCACGTGCCGAACCTGTGGAGTCAGGGAAGTTAGCATCATTAGAGGGGACCTTTACCTTAGGTTTACCAAAGACAGCATTTAGGGACATCATCCCACCCTCCAGGAGGTAGATTACACGTATGAATGTACCTTCCCCTATCATCTTTTCACTGGATATGATACCTGCAACGTGGAGTTCTCCTTATCCCTCCGATTTGGGATGGGGGGACCTTTTACATCCACCATCCATGTTTCTTTACCTTGGCCGTCGATTTCACTTTCTTTGATACAACGGGAATGTTTGGATCATGACGTGTTCTGATCCATCCATTGGGATCGACCCCTTCATGCAACCGTTGATCTGAGCGGGTCCTACTATTTTTGCAATGCAAAATCCTGGTCTTCAACTGTGTTAGTAGTTGTATTGAGAAATAGATCACAACCATAGATCTCTTTCCTTCTTTGTCTTGACCATTTATATTTGGGGCCGGTACCATTTTTCATGATTTGAAATTGTGACTTTATCTGCACAAGTTTGGTATGTGAAATAGGCTGGGACCGTGGATCTTCTTCTGATCTCATCTCTACCATCGAATGCTTTCAACCTTGAACCTTTTCATGATTTGGAAAATCTCCTTCCATCAAGCATGTTTTCTCAGTGAAACTGTTTTGGGCCGTTGATTAGGCTTTGCTTTGATCTCGGCCTCTCACTGGTTTTCCTGCTTTAGCAGACTTTGTGAAAGCCAAAATTTCACCATCCTCCCGTATCTTGGGACAAAAACATGACCTATCGCTGCTCTTCTTTATTGTGAACTCGGATCATTGGGTTATTACACTTGTCTCTACCATCCATGCTGCCATGAGCCTTCACTTCTGAAAGATTCTATCATCGTATATTGAGCTCTCTTCATTATCTAACTATCTCAAAACATGGAAAATGTGCCTTTGACAATCTAAAGGGAATTCACACAGTGTTCAAATGAATAGGACCCTTTTCGGACTCTATCAGGCCCACAAATTGACTGTTGCAAACAGAGTGTTAACAACTGGCTCCATGAGGGATTCTATCCTCCCAGTGAGGTACGAAAGAACCCCCATAGACCAAGTTCCAAATCCATTTGTCTGTCTTCAATCTCTCTTTTAAATATCCATTTTACTCTGAGCTACTGCTTCGGTGAATTCATGCCAGTCCCTCAAACAACGTTCTTGACTGCAAAACCTGTGCTTGCAATTGAAAATGAAAACAAACTAAAATAGAAAATGAAGGAAATGATTGATAATTTCTGAGTTTATTTGTTCCTACCTACTCTACCTAATTTTTTGCACAAGTCCGATTAAGTGAAATCAAACTTCCAATGAAGCCAATCAAGCAACTGGCCCAATAGTTTTGTTCTTTTTTCGTGCTTGATGGACATAAATGAAATAGATAAAGGGAGAGGGTAATGACAAATAGAATTCTCTCTGAATCAATAATGTGACAAGTCATCATCCTTTCCCAGCCCTTCCATGTACCCTGCTACAGGGTCATAGAAAACATGGCAACCTCCAATGCACTCTGTCTTCTGCTTGTGGGAAAGCCGTCCGAAACTACCTTCTTCTAGTGATTTGTCTGGATGATACCATGAATATTGTAGAAGAGGTCCCATAGAATATTTCTTCAATGAAACATCCCCTTTTTCACCCAAAATTTCTGTAACAAGAGCTTGATGTGCCTCAAGAGGGAGGTCGTCTACTTCTCCAGCGGAACCTATTAGGCATATCCCTCCTGTGTGATGTGGTACTCCTAAAGGTGGAACATCAGAAAATGTATCTATTTGAGGGATACTGCATCCTTCTCCATGGTTTGACACCCCATCACAAACCCCTAACATATCGGTAGCTGGAGAGGGATTGCATGGTAGTTTCTTTTTATCATCTCCACTTACCTATAGGTTTCTGGACTGCACCATCTTCCCTTCTTTCTATTTTTTCTTAGAGGCTCTAATCATGTTTCATATTAATTCAAACGAGGCATAACACAAGGGTAGGTTATCACCTTCAATTCCCTTATCACCCTTTTCTGTTTTAACCTCCTGACTTAACATAGCATCTTGGTCCTCTCCATCAGCAGGTCCTGGTTCGATGGGCAGCTTCTCAGGAACAGCCCGCAAGTATTGTTCCTCATATTCATCATACACAAGTGCACCAAATTCCTTCTTAAAATTATCTTGTATAGACCCGGGGCAGTGTAGGTCACAATCTTCAGAGAACAGGCCTAAAGGATCACATGTTTATGTATCAGGCCGGTCATCTTTCTATATACCGGGAGAGGGATTTACTGGGATCAGGACTCTCCCATTCTTCTTGTAGGGACCAACCAATTTTAATGTATCTTCTACTTCACCACCACTGCCCTCGATTGATAATATTTTTGAAATCTTAAGGTTTTCCTCAACCTCAAAACAATCAGTAAACATATGCTGTAGAGTGGTTGATATTCTTTCCAAAAGAAGCAGTCACAACTCAGGAGGAAAGGTGGCTGCATAATAGATTTTAGTAGTGTTCTCAAGAGGTTGGACCTCCTTAGGCATGTTATAATAAAATATTGTGAATATTCTATTAAAACTAGATAAGGCCTCACCCTCATGTCTCTTCAGGGAATAAAATTCTAAAAGTATTTGATCCAGTGGCTTTCTCCTACCCCAAAACTTTAAGAAGGTACAAGAAAAATCTTCCCAAGTGTTGATGGACTTAGGCTACAATTGCTTGAACCATTCTTTAGTATATCCTTGGAAGGATTTGGTGAAAGCCCTCATGTATACATCATCATGTTCTATCTCAAAAAGGTCATAGAAATTCTCAAAGGTTTGTAAATGTTTCTCAGTGGTGAATCCTTTGGGTTCTCCATCAAATTTGGGGAGGTATTTGTAATGTTTCGCGGGAAAATCATGGAGGATGGGAGGTAGTTTAAGTGGCTTGTACTGACATGGATAAAGGGGAGAGACCAAGTTAGGAACAATAGCTATGCTATTTTCTGAGGTTTCATGAATTTCACATGCGTGACTTTTGACGTCGCGAGCCCCTGGAGAAAAATCTAGGTCATAACCAGATGTACAAGATGACACAATTCTTTCAGTTCATAGAGAAGGATAAACATAAATATATTCATAGATCTGCTCAGAATGAGTTGAACCATAGAGGGTTGTTCTGATAAATTTAGGGAGGGATAAGAACTAACTTACAAGATAGAACAAAGCTTCTTGGAAGAAACATAGACTCGAGCATATTAACCTTTCACCATGCATTTTCGAGCCTTACAAGTGGTTCACTTTTTTTTTGGGGGGGGGGACAAAGAATGTCTGTCTCTTTTTTTATCATTCAATTTCTGGGTCATATCACCAGCAGAGTCGCTGAATTCTGAACCCTTCAAGAGTGGAGTCATCAGGTGAAAAGTGCTCAACCTTCTTGACATCTGATCATTGTTCACCATCAACAATCATATCTAAAACCATGTCATTTTTTCCCAGGGAGGATCTTCAATTTTGTTCCCCAGTAACAATGCCAGTTCGTTATCAACGGGATTGAGCCCCAAGGTTGAAGGAAGGCTCGCTCCTGGGTAACAATAGAACCAATTTCGACTACACCTCCTACCTTACATAGTTAGAGAGGGATCTATTGCTTGTCTTTAGATTTTACTCCACATAAGATATTCACTCAAGGATGGCCAGGATGCCAGACTCCTGAAATGGGACAAATTAGATGGACGTGAGATACAGGTGGGATTATCAAGGAAAGGGACCATTGGAAATGGAGTCAAAAAATTGAGTAGGGAACATTTTCATGAGGAAAAGAATGGTGTGGGGTTGTATATAGAGGAAATATAACCGTCGATCTCATAATCAGGAGATATTTAGTGGGCGGTTAGGGGACAAGAGAGAACAACCCATCACGCGGAGCACCAGCAAGATGAATTTTGCAAAACTTTAGAAGAAAACTTGATAAATGTCTGAAACAATAGGCAGAGCATAGCATGTATGAATTCCTAACTGTTATACACTTAGTTACAGATATTAAAGAAATCAACAAACTAGAATGAAGACAGGATGCACATTTCATGTAAAGAAAATACGTATTAAAAGAACCAACGACACATGAATATCCATCTTAAGAAACAAATCTTCCTCTACAATTTTATTCATAACAAAGGCACCAAATCTTATTTTACAATATAGAACCTCATCCCTTGAAGGTTTCCTGACCGTCCAACTAACTCTTTTTTCCCCTATCAGGATTGTATTTATAATACTTCAGTGCTGATATTATTCTCTGAAACAAACCTAAGAAAATGTTTCCAGTCACAATCATGCATTAATAGTATAGAGAGTGGAACTATCGCCACGTTTTACAAATATAAAAAAACATTATGGAGCTAGTGGGAGCATTCTGCTTGAGTGGCAGCTTTGACGTGCTTGGTTGTTATTATGGATTATGAGTATGATGCCTCCTTCTCTGTTCAAAGCGTGTGTTTCCACCGTGTTCAAATGTAACTTTCTGCATGGGTGCACACCTGCAAGACAGTTTGTAACTTTCCCTTTCTCAACCTCATCTACCACCTGTTTCTTATCTGGGTAACACTATTATAGGAGGGAACCAGGAAAAGGATGGCTATGCACTTGATGATGATAACTATCTTAAGAGACTTATTATCCTTGTACTGCTCTCTCCTTCCTACGAGGAGGGTTTTATCATAGGTGACGTAGCTGGGTGTCTGTTTGACATCCTCCTCGTCTATGGCAAGGTATTTAAGTGGAGATCATAAGGGTAGTAATGAATTCTTCATACCTTCACTATCCAATACTGATCATTCTCTCCAACAACTCTACCACCATTGTGTGTTGGGACTTCAGAGGTTGTGATATCCATTGGAGGCGTCGGAGAAATGTCCTTGGGATGTAAAACCCCATGCACCGCACGTCTGAGGGTAAGGATTTGTGGACATAGTTGAACCTCCTTAGGTGTTTAACTTTTGTGCCTTGGTGGTTGGCAATTTACTGGTGCATATAACTAGGACGACGAAGAAACACAATTTCATGTTCGTCAACCATTAATACCCCTTGTCGAACTAACTTCTCAAACCACATAGCCATGGCTTCCTGTGAATGGAATCAACATTTCTCGGGGGCCAACCATTACCTCTCACCACCTGTCCATTTCCATACCTCAACAACTTCAGAAGATGGAGCTATGTAGGGCAATTCGAGATGGCCGGGAGATGGCCATAATATTGAATACCGATCGACGTGATAGTAGCATGTGTGAAACCATGGTGGGGATCTTTTCTTCTAATTTTTAATTATATTATCTGATATGGATAATATTCTAAGAAATTCCCACATGGATTCCAAGCTGGTTTCAAGTACTATGGAGTTGACCTTTCTTTCCCTTTCATTCACTCTGACGGTGGTGCTGAGCAGATTTAGTTTACATCTTTTCTTAACTTTGGGTAGATGTTTGATTCATCATTTCAAAACCTACACTTCCTATTTCCTTACTGGTTTACCCACATGAACCACATGCCAAACCCATGGATTTGGGGAAGTTAGCATCATTGTATGATACCTTTCCCTTAGGTTTACCAAAGACAGCATTTGGGGACATCAACCCGCCCTCCAGGAGGCATATTACAAGTATGAATGTCCCTTCCCCTGTCATCTCCGCACTGGATATGATACCTACAGCGTGGAGGTATCCTTAGCCCTTTTATTTGGAGGGGGGGAACTTTTACATCCACCATCCATGTTTCCTTACATTGGCCATTGATTTCACCTTCTTTGATACAACGTGCATCTTTGGATCATGACTTGTTCTGATCCGTCCATCGAGATCGACCCCTTCATGCAACCATCGATCCGAGTGGGTCCTACTATTTTTGCAATGCAAAATATTGGTCTTCAATCGTGTTATTTTGTATGGCAAAATAGACCTCAACCATATATCTCTTCCCTTATTTGTCATGACTGTTGATATTCACGGCTGGTACCATTTTCTCGATTTGAAATGGTGACTTTATCTACACAAGTTTGGTTTGTGAAATTGGCTAGGACCGTGGATCTGCTTTTGACCTTTAACCTTGTTGTGATTTGGAAAAGCTCCTTCCATCGAGCATGTTTGCTCAATGAAACTATTTCTGGTCATTGATCAGGCTTTACTTTGATCTCAGCCTTTCATTTGTTTTCCTGCTTTAACGAACTCCACGAAAGCAAAAATTTGACTGTCCTCTCGCATCTTGGGCCAAAACCACGACCTATCGCTGCTCTTCTTCATTGTGATCCTGAATTGTTGGGTTTTGACGCCTATCTCTACCATCCATGCTACTCCGAGCCTTCAGTTCTAGAAGATTCTATCATCATAGATTGAGCTCTCTTCATTATATAGCTGTCTCAAAACATGGAAAATGTGCCTTTGATAATCTAAAGGGAATTCACATAGTGTTCAAATGAATAGGACCCTTTTTGGACTCTGTCAGGCCCACAAATCGACTGTTGCAAATGGAGTGTTAACACTATGGATGAAATATCTAGATGGCATTGGCATTTCTGTACTTGAGTATTCTTGCACATGGTTAGGATGCAAAAACCGATGTATATCTGTAAATGTATGATAATATATATCAAACTCTATGTGGTATATACAATAATAAGTGTTACGGATGGTATTAATTCTAACATTACAAGGCTTCCATTTTTCAAAATATATTTTCCTGAGACTTAGCTATATGTGGGCCACTTTAAACATCTCGAACAATTGAGTTTGTTTCATGTCAAGAGAATGTTTAACATGAGGTTCATTATTCATAGAACCCCTACAACCTTTTAACACATCCTTTGTGTTAGAAGAAGGCCTAGTTTTATAATGCCAAATTTCTTTTTGCTAGTCCTTTCACTGTTTCGACTAACTTCATGCATTTACGAAGCAACCTACCGCTAAATGCCCATAATGTTTCCATTTTTCACTCTACATCAAGGATGCCTCTTCTTACTTAATATTTTTTAACTGTGTTTGGATGTAAATTCACAATTTTTGATGTGCATTTAAGTAAACAACATTGTCTTATGGATCTACTTAGAATTGATTAAGCCAAGACGTGGCGAGCCGCATTACAGTCCTGTGAACGATTTTTTTCACCAATTGATGTGAATGCAGTAGCAAGAGTTTTAACAATGTGATTACTTGATTTGATATTATTCAATTTTCTTATGCTTAAATTTCTTCTAACAGTTTCCATACTCCTATATTTAATCAAAGATAAAAACAATTGGCATTTACTGGCTTAAGATTTTTGACAAAAATATTGTTTCATTATTTGAGAACAATGAAGAAGGATAGTGCATTTAGGAACCTTACCTTCCATGGAAGTCAATTCTCTCTTTCCCAATTGTATGCATTTAGGAGTTCTATTTCACGTTGATGCGATATTTTTTGTTGTTTGAAATGTTGGAGTGACGTTTACATGCACTACGGGATGACAACTTCGATTAGGATACTAAACCACCTTGCATGGTTATTGTGGATCCAAATTTGCATCATCATGACATAATGATTGAAATATTTACAAAATTGTCATGTTAATAATGCACCAATATTTTCATCTCCCCCATAACCAAATTCCATTAATGGTGCATTATCATCCTCAACCTCTACATCATGTATCTATGTTTTTCCCCAAGATGTTGAAGCACAAGTATTTGATGCAAAGTGTGGTGTTCGATCCATTGAATTTGATACATAAATGTTGGTCACTAGAGAATATATGGCATTGTCCACTATCAAACTCCTCCAATATGACTCTCTGTCACGTCCTCATCCCTCATATCGACGATGGAGAGGACGTGACTAGGATGCTGCTACTGTTAAACTAGGCAATCTAGCCCCATGAACATAATATAAAAACTGCATTGGAATAAAAACATGCACAGAAGTATAAAACATTCAATTATACAGCGGAAGCAAATCATCCATACAAGCATTCCATGTATTGAACATAAGAATATATGCATATGCATTAAAACACAGAAGAAGTATTGCATTCACTCAAGCATTTTTTGTGTTCATAATAATTTATAAAGAAAATACATTGCATAAATTAAACACAGGGAAATACTTATCTTGAAAATAAGTTGATCTGTAACTAGCTACATCGCTACACCATTCCACGGAACCATAGTCCAATGTTCTCATCAATTGCTCAGCAGTACTACCACCCCTAAGCTGGGCATAGTCCCATAAGGATGTAGGGAACAATAACAAGCTCACACATAGACAAAATCATACATTCACAATCAATCCAACACACCATTGGGTTTCACATACTGTCAACCCAAGCCAATAAGGAATTGGGTTTCCCAAGATAATAAGGAAACAAGCCAATAACATAGGGGTTCCTTGGACTTACCTAGCCAAGACAACAGAAGGATTAAATTCACATCAAAGTACCATTGCTGGGTATGAAGGAGAAACGTTTGGCAACAACAATAGAAAAGGAATACGGGGAAAACAAACCATGTTCAAGAAACGCTTGTGGACATCCCAAGAGCAAAAATGACCTCTATTCACATCCAATTCATGAAATCAGGTTCAGAAAACTCCTATGGGAATTTTGGGGGAAATTCCAGCCTCAGCAACCACCCAAAATGGGATCCCCTACTTCACATTCACACAACAACACAAAAACACATGAA
>LPNX010338356.1:0-18321 GCA_001517045.1 Pseudotsuga menziesii | reverse complement strand
GATACTTGAAATACTAAATCCATGATGGGACCTTTGCCATGAGCTCCACACTAGAATTTATTAATGATATTTACATCATATGCAATTCAATACCATGGGGTCAAAACTGCGGTGTTAAATTCCCATCCCCCTTCAATAGAACTATCCTGAGTCCTCTGCAAAATTGAACAAAAAATGGATGTGCCAATCAAATGGCATCCTCCATCTCCCACGTAGCCTCTTCAGGACTGCAGTGCTTCCTCTACACCTTTATCTGTCCAATGACATAATAAGGAACTCTTCCAATTCCTTGCTTTCATGTGTCAGCACACACCACAAGATCTTTTTCTGATCTTGGAGAAACCTTCTCCTCATCTTGGAACATTTCCAGTGTCTTTGGAAACCAGCAATACCTATGCTTAATCCCCAAGCAATAAGTCAATTCCCATGTTAGTATTCACAAGACTTTAAAAAATCATAGATGAATCACATGCACATGTATACTGACATAAAATCAACAAGAAGTTGCCGAGTGAACCAAATACTTATCTACATAAGTAGCTTCTTTTGGTTGCACAGGTATTCAACTTGGATTTATACAACCATGGAACTCACAACCCTGTCCCACCCCACACCTGGGTGTGCATTAAAGGGTAGATGAATTTCTATGAGCCTCAGGTCACCTGAAAATACCTCTCAACTGAGGTATTATAGCTCCGCTCTTGATCCCAATTCCTCTTTGGGTGCTTCAATAGAATTTATGTTCAAGAGCCCACACCTCCTCTAGGTGCTTCCCTTCCAAAAAAATTAATGAATTTAATTCATATGTCAGATTCATTCTTATAGGATGCAATCTATAACAAGATTTTCAAAACCACGGCTGCATCATATGCTCATGTATATTTAAAGAAAATCAACAACAACAAAATTTTGATAAGTAAAACAAATACTGATCTATATAACATCTCCCAACTGAGATATGGTCATCCCCGCTTCACAGCCTAACACCTCCTAGGGTGATCAATGGAAGCTCTAGTTTAAGGGCCTAGAACCTCTTCCAATGCTCACCACTTCTCAGGTGCTTCTTTTCCAAGCACCATAACAGATTAATTCACATGTCATAATTATTCCACATGATTTATTTCTTAATAATATTTTCAAAATATTACCCGATTCATTATGTACATGTGTAATTATAGAAAATCAACCAGGATTTGCCAAGTAATCTAATACTTATCTATATAGCATCTCTCAACTAATATTTGATCAGCCTCGCTTCAGAGCCCAACACCTCCTTGGGTGCTTAATAATAGCTCTGGCTTAAGGGTCCAACACCTCCTCTAAGTGCTTACCAATGCTTAAGTGCTTCCTTTCTAGACATCATAATACCTAGGGGTTATTCTCTTCATGGGCCCCCCACTCTCGTGATAGTCCCCTTACGGTGTGAATGTGTGAAGGAAGAAGTCTAACCGGATGTATTACACCCTCACTATCCGCAGTGATGCATACCAGTGCCTAGATGGAAGGGGAGAGAAGCTATGTACCCAAGTACATCCTTCCAGAGGATCCATGTAATCCTTGTACATGTTTTCATCATCTCACCTACGTTACATATAGACATGCAGTTTACATCAGATTTCATTACAAAATTTCAATCATAGTTTTTCAAACCTATTTGAAAGACATCCCTCTAAGAAGCTATGTACACCCTGTACATCCTTTTAAGGATCCATGTACACCCAATATATATTTTCATCATTTCACCTGCATTACATACAAGCATGAAGTTCATATGAGATGTCATCATAAAAAAAATTCAATTATAGGTTTCCAAATCTATTCCAAACACATCCCTCCGAGAATCCATGTACACCCAGTACATCCCTCCGAGGATCCATGTACACCGAGTACATATTTTTTTCATCTCACTTGCATTACATACAAGCATGCAGTTCATATGAGAAGTCATCATAAAATGTCAGTCATATATTTTCAAACCTATTTCCAACACATCCCTCTTAGAAGATATGTACACCTAGTACATCCTTCTGAGGAGCTATGTACACCCAGTTTATCCTTCCAAGGAGCTATGTATCCAAAACACATCCTTTCAAGAAGCTATGTACTCCAAGGGCTTACTTTCATCATCTCACATGCGTTACATACAAGTATGCAATTTACATGAGATTTCATCATAAAATTTTAATCATATATTCTCAAATATATTTCATGCATACGTGATTTTCCAAACATCAAATGATCAATAACATTGATAGTCAAAATAAAAATAAAAATTCACAATTCTGCTTCCTACAAAAAATCATATTTTTGCAACTATGTGGTCGTCCTCATTCTATTTGGATTTTCTTTTTTTGCAACTGGGAGAACTCATCCCCTACTTACACATGCTTCCCAAAACCTTTACATCCACGTACAACATGTCATCTTGAAATAATTTTAAATCAGCCAAGCAATCATAGTTATCAACATGAAACCTTATACATCAAGCAATGAAAAACAAGAAATCTATTGTTAGAATGATTAAAAACCATCACATGAGATCACAGTATCCCATAATCAAAAGAAAACTTGCAATCTGAATTTTCAAAACCTATTCTTAGTCATGAGATCCTTCTCATGGCACATGACATCTTCCTGCCTTGGGATTCATTGGGCACAACCATACTGCTAAGCTCAAGTCATTCTATATGATCCTTCAAGAAGTCCTTATATGTATTCCCATACACACAAGGTCCATTTCATCATGGAACTACAAGTTCACATGCAGGCTTCCTCATCTTCTACATAGACTCAACTTTACCTACATAATATTCTTCAATGAAATTCCTGCAATACCTTGCAAGTCCCCCAATATATCTTACGTCTGTTAACTTTCATAGAGCAGTCCAAGTCATCATGGCCTCAATATTTTAGACTATATTTGGAGATAATATTGAGACTCTATTTGGATATATTGTAGGGGACATCAACTCAAGAATGAGTTGATCTCATTGAGTCCCAGTAGCTTCGAATCCTTGCAATTCTACCTTTCCAAGTTTAAGTCCCTAGTTCTATTGTTAAAGTAGTGTGGAACCAAAAAGAAGGATGAGAAACAATTCTTGACCATACTTTCTAATCTTAGTGTTGACTACTCTATGTTTTTTTTGGCCTTCCATGCCACCAAATTAACACTACGATCCTGGAACATGCCTAAGCTTTCTGACTTCATGGAATCCCTCACTCGGGAGAAAGATAAATTGGTAATTATGGGAACCATCAAACCTTAAAAATAACAAGATTTGGTTGCTGGAGATTCAAGGGTGGATTCCAAAGGAAAGAATAAATCCAATTCAAAGAATCCACCTGAACAAAAGAGACAAAAGTCCAAGTCTCAAGAGGATCCCTCGGGCTCCAAGAAGAACTTTGAGAATAAAAAGAACAAAGTTGAACTGAACAAGTGTGCATATTGTTGTAAGGGATATCATCCCAAGAGCTCTTGTATGAAGAAAAAAAATTGACATGTTGACTCATCTCCCGTAGAAGAACAACATCTCTCTTATTAAATGCACAAAGAAGAGGGAAGGAGGATCCAATTCAGAGAGGTCATGCCTTGGTTTCCATCACTTCAAGATCATCTACCTTCATCATTGATTCTAGAGATTCAATGAACATGGTTTCAACAAGGTATAATTTTTCCTTTCTTGATGTTTCAAAAGGTCCAATAATTGTTGTGGGAGATGACTCTGTTACTGGTAGTAATGGGAAGGGTAGGATTGATCTTAACCATGGTTCTTTCAATGATGTGTTGGATGTTCTAGTTTTTGCTGCTAACCTATTATCAATGTATCAGATGACCCACACTAGGTCTCCTAAGAAGGTTGTATTCTCTTCAAATTATGTTTAAATATCATTTATTTTGAATGGTAGAGTCATAGAAAAAGGTGTTGTATATCACAGTTCTAAAGCGTACAAGTTTTCGCATTTCCTACTTTTCTATAACCCCTCTTCTCTTCTCACTCATATTAATGAAGCAAGAAATATTTGGCATGAAATATTTGGAAATATTAACTACAACTATACTTAATATTTGATTGAAAAAGATAGGGTCAAAGGGTTACCAAATATCAAGTTTTCTAAAACAGTCTACCAAGGTTGGATTATAGGAAAACACTCAGAGCATAAGTATGAGAGAGTCGGTCATGAGAGAACCTATGCACCCCTTGAGTTAATACAAAGTGATATTTATCATCCATTTTCTAATATGTACTTAATTCAATACAAATATGTCCTAACCTTCATATATGAATTTTCTAGGTACTGCTGGGTTTACTTCCTAAAGCATAAGACTGAATTTTTTGACCTCTTCAAGGTCTTTCGAGATTTGGTTGAGAACTAGTGTGGGAGGAAACTCAATATCCTAAGATATGATAATGGTGGAGAGTATGTAAATTCTGAGTTCATCCATTATTGTGAATATTCAAGTATCTATATGCAACATTATATTCCCTACACACCTCATCAAAATGGTGTTGATGAGAGGAAGAACAGATCACTGAAGGAGATGGCAACCTGTATGTTGGAGTCTAAATATTTTCCACTAAATGTTTGGGCTGAAGAAATAAATTGTGCATCCTATATGTAGAATAGGGTACCTCACAAGAAACTTTATGGAATAACTCCTTTCGAATCTTGGAGTGGGAACAAGCCAGATGTGACATGTTTCAATGTTTTTTGGCTGAAAGGCCTGGGATAGAATTCCAACTGAAAAGAGGAAGGATTTGCAACCCCAATGTGAAGAGTTCCTATTTTTTGGGTATTATGAAAATTTATAAGGTACAATATGATCAACTTTAGCACTCGAAGAGCTTTCATTGAAAGGAGTGTTCAGTTTGAAGAAGAGCCTTTAGCAACAACTGAAATTCGAGAGTCTTCTTCATCACCGCCACCACTGCATGTAAGTAAAGAGGATAATTAGTTTTATTATTCTTATAGGTATGATAATTGTTATTTAATTTCATATCATAACATTCCTAAAATAAAAAAATTGGAAACAAGTACCATTCATGCAGTTGGGGAACTAGCTAGGAATCCTAGTGACACTACGAGGACTAGATCTCAATTTGAGAGTGTCATTTCTGTGAAAGTTACATTCTTTGTTAAGAAGTATTATTCTATGGTTGAATCATACCCTCAGATATATGAATATGCATCAAATTATCCAATATGGAAAACATCCATGAAGGAATAATACAACTTGCTCCCGAAGAATGACACATGGGACTAGTCAATCTTCCCCCAGGGAGAAAGTTAGTAAAGTTTAAGTACGTTTATAAAAACAAATTTTATGTTGATGGTTCACCTTTTAAATATAAGGAAATATTGGTAGCTAAATTCTACTCACAATTTCAAGGTATTGATTACAATGATACCTTTGCACCAGTGGAAAATATAGACTCCATAAGGCTAGCTTTGGCCATTGCAGCTTCAAGGCAATGGGAGGTGGATCACATGGATGTGAAGTGTTACTTTATACATGGAGATATGAGAGAATATATTAATATGAATTAAACTAAATGTTTTGTATCTATTTCATCTTTGGTGTGCAGGTTAAATAAATCATTGTATGGTCTAAAGCAAGCCCCCAGGGCTTGGTACGCCAAGATTGATGGGTTCTTGTTGTCATAGAACTTTGTTTGATGCAAGTATGGTATGAATGTCTATTTGAAGCTGATAGATGGTTATTTAATGATTTTTTTTGTATGTCTATGACCTATTGATAATAGGAAGTTCCATGAAATATATTTCCTCCTTGAAGGATGCACTAAAACATGCCTTCACCATGACAAATTTGGGATTGTTGAGTCAATTCTTGGGACTCAAAAAATTCTCAAACAACCCATGGGATCAAGGTAAATTAGTCCAAGTATGATTTATATCTTCTCAACAAGTTCAGAATGAAGTATTTTAATCCAAGAAATACTCCATTCCTTTCTGGGGTAAAGCTTGAAGAAGCAAGTTCTTCTCCATTGGTAAATAATACGTTGTATAGGCATTTTATTGGGTGTTTGATTTATTTGACTCATACTCGACCTAATATAGATTATTCAGTTAGTATTGCATATAGAAACATGGATCATCCTTATTAAATCCATTGGAGGGAATCAAAGAGAATCTTAAACTTTGTTCAAGCAACAAGAACTCATGGTATTTTTTATGCATTAAAACATGACATAGAGCTAGTTGGATTTACTAGCAATGATTGGGTAGGTGATAAAATTGATCAAAATTATACTTCAGAATTTGTGTTTACACTTGTATATGGACCAATCATTTGGTTAAGTAAGAAGAAGAGTGCCATTTCACTCTCATTTATAGAGGAAGAGTATAGAGGAGTTTTGAATGCAGCTACTCAATGTTTGTGGTTGCAGGGAATGCTTGGAGAGTGTGGGATTGAATAAAAGAATTCCACTATCTTCTATTGTGAAAATAAAATAACCATTTGAATATCCACTGATCCAGTTCAAATAAAGTGAACCAAACACATTAATATCCATATGAATTGTATCGGGGAGCTTGTGCATGATGGTACCATTTCTCTACTCTATTGCGCATATTCAAAGCAAGTAGCAGACATATTCACCAAGGTGTTTTCTGAGAAGACCTTCAGTAATATCAAATCACTACTGGGGATTTTTTATCATGTGGTGAAGAATGATTTATAAAAATATTTCCAAAATTTTTCTTCATGTCCATGTTTAAGGGAGGATTTTCCCCTTGGGTTTTTTGCCTCTTTCCTTGGTTGTATGGACAAACAGTATGAAAAGGGTGACTAAGAATTATTTCTAGGCCCCATAATCTAATATATTTTTATGATATTTTACATAAATTCAGGCTTAAGGGGGGGTGTTATAATAATCAAACCCATAGTTACACTTTGGAGACATTAATTTGTCAATTTTTTCATATTCCTATATTCCTTACTATGTTAGTTAGCATCCACTTGCACCCAGAAGTCAACAAATGACAAAACTAGCTAAAGGAGAAAATTAGAAAGATCCTAGAAATATTATGAAAACTTTCCTATCATTCCATAATAGTAAATGGGTAGTTCTTCTTTTTCCTATGTTGCTTTGCTTTTCAACATTTTTAAGGGAAAATGGAAAGCTAGTCTTGGAGTAACTACCTTGTTTTTTTCCTAACTTGTCAACCTTATTTTTATCCATCCAAAAGAATGGATATGATATATTTCCATCACTTATCATATGGTACATCTCACTCAGCTAATTCGTGAACATCTTGACATATTAGTAAGGTGATTTATGCACCTATGGGGGGTTTTGACTAGTTTAGTAAGTCTGATTTTTGTCCAATTCGAATAACATCCTTATGGTTTCAAATATATCATGTAATTATATATTTGGACAGACTATTAATTTATTATGTTGTATTATGTAAACTTATTCAATATAAGTTTGTTATATGCTCCATATTCACTCTCCTTTTTGTATCGTTTTGCATGCTTGACTAGTAATTTTGTGAGTGTAATTGATCAACAGCTCATGATTAATTTCCAAAAGAGATGTAGGTTGAAGAAATATTTTCACAAGTTTCTTATTCAATAATAAATTTTATCTTGATATGAAAGCTTCATCCTGATTCTACCTGCTTATTTTAAGGGGGTTATTTTTCCCATTAAGTGTTTCCCCATTTCCTTGGTTTTATTAAGCAATTATTTTCATTTTTTGCATTTAGGTTGTATGTGTGACCATTGGTCTTATTTTACAGGTCCCAAGTTGTTCAAAGTCAATATTAAAGGGGGGTGTTGGAATTAATAATCCTCCCTTTGACTAAATCAACCTAATTTACCACTTATCCTAAGTATTTGACTCAAACATGTTCTTATATCATCAACTTTAGTGATCCAGACCTCCTCCTTCAATTGGGGAGCATAAGTAAGACTCCTACTTCAATTAGGGAGAAAATATGGGTTGATCTTCATGACTAATGTGCCCCATTCAGTCAACTGGAATCTATTGCACCTACTTTTCAGTTAACTGGAGTGTTAAAGGCGCCTTTCTCTTGATTTTACCTAATTTTGAGCTATATTAAGTTAAAATGGAGTGTTAAAGGGGACCTCACCTAATTTTGGTGACTTGGGTTCAGTTTATCTCAGCTAACTAAAGTCTGATAGGTTCCTCTACCTACTTGTTGGAATGTTGTTGAGTTTTAAGTTAGTTAGAGTCAATTATGTTGTAGTTTAGTGGTTAATTGATGTGTAGAGTGGTGATTAACTGAAAAGTAATCCACTCTCATTCATTAAATTAAAATTACCTCTCTAGGATTTGAATTACTTGGATATTAATTCCATTATAGCATATTCTAATGTATCTTCCAATTAATGATTAATAAATACACTGCAGCAAGCCTTTTACATAATTTATGGCATTTATTGAGTAAATTGATCTGTATTAATCTATAGAAACTTTTGTCTTGATTCTAAGATTTTTGTGCCTCAATTTTATATGTTAAACATATCTCTATCGTTCTATATGATTAATTGGTGTAATCACCATTAGCTTTGCATCCTCAAGTGTTAATATCCTCTTCTTAAAACTCACAATAGTCTTATTATCAATGGCCCAATCGATCCCTAAAAGCGTGAGATAAAAAATTGTATCATCAACAATATATATCACCTCAAAGTTTTCATAAGTCTTGAGTCCTTCTATCTCAACAGGAACCTATGTCAGTCAACCAATAGGAAAAAACTTTGACTGATTAGCTAATCTTAGCTAGACAGGATACCTCACTAGTGTCAACTTTTCTATACTATCACATGCCTGTGTGGTGAGGATGTTAACATCTAACCCTAAGTATATAATAATACAGTCCATGTCATGATTACCTATATGTTGATTCATCCTTATCTTACAACCAATTTTTAGTATTTTCCCAATGTGATTAACACTCCTTTGAGGTTGCATGCATGATTGATGTTCTTAGACTAAAGTTGATAGTTCCATGATAGCATATTTGTATTGTATTAATGCTAAACACCTTCTAAATATATTTTTTTAATTTACCAACCTTCTCTATGGGTAAATAACTATATGAATCTTTCAAGCATTTCTAGGATTGGTCCTTTATTCGGTACAATAAAAGAATTCAGCGCTTATGTTGTGCATCCAAGAACACTTTCTCTTCTTTTTGGAAATAGAACGATGGTTTATTTTGTTGTTCTGGAAGCACACTCGATCATCCATATGGTGCTTATTTACTTTCTATAGTTGCAACACCATCTCTTATAACAACAACAATATTAGGCTCCCCCGGTTCAACATAAATAGTTTGTATGTCTGGATTAAATTTCTGAGGTGGGTTCTAATTTCCTAAATTTCATGCTTGCCACTTCACAATCAATAGAGGAAATTACTCAATAGAACTATCAAATAATTTACAATATGAACACATCAAACTAGGATTAGTTCAACCTCTAGAAAAATGTCCAGGCTATCTGCAATTATAAAATTTAATTTGTCCCTTTCCATGACCAAATCCTCCTCCTCTTTCTCGGAATCTAAAAATACCACCCCCACAAGTTTGAGGGTATCACGCTTGTGGGAATTTAGCCTAAGATCGATCAACCTAAATCTATTCATCATTCCTCATTGTTAGTTTTTCAACATTAAGCTAGCATTATTAGGATCTTTAACTGAGAGAATAACAAGCATAGCAATCAAACACAATAGACAATGAACACAGCTTTTTTCCTTAGGGAAACCATAAATGGAGAAAACCATGCAACTTCCTCAAATATAGAATCAGTACCAAAATAGAAAATCCCAATACATTAAGTGATCTCCTTGCAGAATTAACCTTCTTCTTATCTAGCCCCAGTGTCTTCTCCTTCCTCAACTATGCGCTACACTTGAGTGTGTATGTGATGTGTGTTAAATAGAGATTTCAACTCTCTATTTATACTAATCCTAGCATGACTAAAACCCTACTAGGGTCGACCTCTCTAGGAGAGTGTAATAACCCTAGTGCCCTGGAACTGTGGGGACTTTAACCCTTAGACAACAGGAGGGTTACCCACAATGACTTGACATGACTTGTTTACATTATAGATCCTCCTGATCAGAACATCGTGGCATGACAAAATGAGTCAATTACATAATAGATACATCCCAAAATAAGCATTGGGTTACAAGACATAAGATACATAGATGAATGCATTCCTAAGTTACAAATACATCAACACTCCCTCTTAACTAGGAAGGTATTCTTTCAACAATTTTCAGCACTGGTCTTCTTCTCTGCATCAACTGGATCATCTCATCATATTCATCTTCAAGTCTTCTTAGTCTTCAAATCTTCTTCGTCTTCTTCGTCTTCGAGTCTTTTTCGTCTTCAAGTCTTCAAGTCATATTCTTCTTCAAGTCTTCTTCATCACGGGATCTACATCATCATGACTACTGGCTTATTACTACTGGATCATCACTCAATTTAGATTGTCATCAAGTCTAGATCATCATCACATCTGGATCACTTGATCTGGATCATCATCGAGTCTGGATCATCATCACAATTGGATCGTCATCAAGTCTGGATAATATCATCTAGATCACTTGATCTGGATCATCATCAAGTCTAGATCATCATATGCTATCTCATAATGGTTCTATCTCAATTCTTCTAGTCACAAGAATTTCTACAGAGTCAATTCAGTAGGCCTACCATTGATGTAGGTCTTCATCAACGCTTATATCTAACACTTAAGTCAGAATGGCTCACCCAACTCTTACATCTGACCTCATCTTGTTAGAAAGGCATGCCCAACACTCACATCTGACCTCATCCTATCAGAAAGGCCCAGTACTCACATCTGACAATGTGTAAACACATCGCGCCAGAATGGATTAGCACTTATATCCGACCATGTGCAAGCACACCGCATCAAAAAGGCTCTGCACTTACATCCAACCTCATCCTACCAGAAAGGAACAACACTTACAATTGACCATGCTCGAAAGCACCACATCGAAATGGCTCATCACTTACAATCTGACCATGCACGAAGCACTACATTGAAAAGGGCTATACACTTACAATCCAACCATGCATGAAGCATGACATCAGAAAGGGAATGCACTCACATCTGATCATGGAAAAACTAATCCTACCATTATATCAGAATGGCCCCCAGTACCAGACTAAGCTACCTGGTAACTGACCAGGTGCCTCCATTCCCAAAATGGTAGTTTCCCTTACATCTGACCTAATCGTCAGAATGGCCAACACTCACATCTGACATGGGAGGAAATTAATAGTTTAGCCATGACAAAATGGTTCAGCCCTTACATCTGATTAAGTGGGAACACATCCCTCTATCACATCAAAATGGCTTCTCAGTCCTAGACTGAGTTTTCTTGGTAACTGACCAGCTACCTCCATTCCCAGAATGGATGTTTCCCTTACATCTGTCCTAGTCGACATAATGGCCAACACTTATATCTAACATGGAAGGAACCTAAATCCTCTAACCATGACAGAATGGCTCAACCCTTACATCTGACCATGGAAGGAACCAATCCTCTCACCATCTCATAATGGCTATGGGTCTCATCAATTTCCCTTGGAGGAAACCTCAATCTGGAGAACACCAAGCTTCTCCCTGAAGTACTCAAACTTCACCCTAGCCAATGGATTCATCAATACATCAGCTATCTGTTCCTCTATCATAACATACTGGAGCTTCACTGCTCCCCTCTGCACCATATCCTTGATATAGTGATACTTGATCTTGATATGCTTCGACTTGTCATGGAACACTGGATTCTCTGACAACTTCATGCAACTCTGGTTGTCACAATGTATACAAGTAGCATTCAACTTGACATAAAATATATCAGATAGTAGCTTCCTCAACCATACTACCTCACAACTAACTGAACAAGCTGTGACATACTCTGCTTTAGCTATACTTAGTGCCACAAAGGATTGCTTCTTGCTAAACAAAGAGATCACACCTGATCCCATACTAAAGCAACATCCTAAAGTGCTCTTCCTATTGATGGCACTTCCTGCCCAATCTGAATCAACATAACCCTCCAAGTTAATCTTCTGATTCACCTTGTACTTGAGCCCATAATCAACTGTACCCCCCAGGTACCTTAGAATATGCTTTGCAGCAATCAAGTGAACATTTCTCGGATCTGTCAAGAACTGGCTCAAGGTGTTCACAACAAAGAAAATGTCTGGTCTCATGTTTTTCAGGTACATCAAGGACCCAATCATCTGCCGATATATCATAGCATCAACCAACTCTAATGAAGCATCACTCAATATATTCAAGTTCAATGCCATAGGTGTGGCCATGGATTTGTAGTCCATCATCCCAAACCTTTTAAGGATCTCTACTGCATACTTCCCTTGTCTAAGAAAGATTTCATCTGCACTCTACCACACCTCCATGCCTAGAAAATAATGCATCATACCCAAGTCCTTCATTTCGAACTCAAAAGAAAGCTTTCTCTTCGTATCAGCAATCAACCCATCCATACTTGTTACAAACAGATCATCTACATATAGTAGGAGCATCATTGGGTTGCCATCTTCAACCTTGTAGTAAAGGTTGGAATCCGGTTTACTATTGGTAAATCCCAAACTAGATAGAAAGCTGTCAATTCTACCGTGCAAGTCCTGGGTGCCTATTTCAAACCATACAGGGATTTCTTCAATCTGCATACATGAGACTCTCTATCATGTGTCTCAAAACTGAGTGGTTGTTCTACATACACTTCCTCTTCTACTACACCATTCAAGAAATCAGTCTTGACATCCATCTGGTGTATCTTCCATTTCATCACTGCAACTAGAGCTAGTACTGATCTAATGGAAGTGTATCTAGCTACAGGTGCAAAGGTTTCTTGATAATCTATTCCTTCTTTCTGAGAGAAACCCTGAGCCACAAATCTTTCCTTATACTTTTCAATGCTATCATCTGCAGCATGCTTGATCTTGTAGATCCATTTGGAAGTTAGAATTGACTTCCCTTTTGGTCTTGGGACAACATCCCAAACATCATTCTTCATGATCAATTGGTACTCTCCAATCATAGCATCCTTCCATTTTTTCCATTCTACCGCTTATTCATAACTAGAAGGTTCTTTATCAATGAAATCACAAAGGAAAGCTACATACTCAGAGCAAGATCTGGTCCTCTTTCTTTCTCTATGATTCTCTTCTGGAGCCCCATATCTTTTTGCACCTTGGATAATTTCACGTACCCAAGCAGGTTTCCTTTGATGAGTATTCTTCTCCAGAGGTGGATCTATAGGTATTTGTGGTTATTCAAATTCTCAATCTTCTTGAGTTTCTTCATTCATGATTGTATCATGAATTTTGGGTGCTTTTGCTTCTTTAGGTTCTTTAGCAGGTCTATTTCTAGATTTCTTGTAAGCTGTGTCCTCATCAAATGTCACATCCCTGCTGATATCAATCTTCTTGTATCATGGGAAATATATTCTGTAAGCCTTCGATCTTTTAGAGTATCCCACAAATATACCCTACTTTCCTGAAGGATCTAATTTTGTTCTCTTCTCTTTTGGAATGTGTATGTATACATGATAGTTGAATATTCTGAGATGGATGACTTCTAGTTTCTTTCTAGAGAAGACTTCTTCAGGAGCCTTGTTCTCGAGTACTCTATGTGGAGTACGGTTCTGTACATACATCATTGTTCTGGTAGCTTTCGCCCAAAGATGCATAGGAATATCTTGATCATGAAGCATAGCTCTTGCAGCTTCCATGATAGTTCTATTCTTCTATTCTGCAATCCCATTTTGTTGTGGATTATAAGGAGTGGACAACTCCCTCTTAATCCCTAATTCTATACATAGTTCTTTGAATTCATTCGAAGTGAATTCTCCACCATTATTTGATTGAAAGGTCTTGATTTTTTTTTTCCAGTGTGATTCTTGATCAAGACTTTCAATTCCTTAAACTTGCTGAATACTTCGTCTTTGTTATTCATGAAGTAAACCCATGTGTTCCTAGAAAAATCATCAATAAAAGAAACATAATATGCATACCCGCTTAGTGAGCTTGATGACATAGGACCGCATACATCGGAGTGGATGATTTCAAAGATTCATTTTGCTTTGCTTTCGCTACTTGGAAATGTCTCCTTTGTGTTCTTCGCTTTCACACATCCTTCGTAGACCCCATCATGTTTTGCTTGTATTTCTGGAAGACCTTCAATAGGTTTTCTTACAAGAGGTAGTGCTCTATAATGCACATGTGCAAGCCTTCTATGCCAAAATTCACTTGGCTCTACTATGTCATGGACCAAGGCTTGTTCTGGATGGCCCTTCAATTTGTACAAACCTCCTTCTTGTTCACCAATTACTATTGCATCATCAATAGTCTTTCCTTTTGGCCACATGATGACTTGACCATCTATGAATGCAAACCTCATTCCTTTTGCATCCAATGCTGATATGGAGAGAAGGTTATTCTTAAGTCCTAGCACAAACAAAACTTCCTTCATTGTTATAGACTTTCCAGAGTCTAGCTTATAGGAGGATTCTCCACTACCTTTTATTGGATATTGGTAGTCATCTCCTAGCTTCACCTTGTGAGGTGATTCATGTTCTAAAAGTTTCATAAAGGATTCCTTGAATCCAGTCATATGTTTGGAAGCCCCACTGTCTATAAGCCAATCATCACTTCCATGAGTAATTTTTCCCATGAGAGCGGAGATCAAAACATATTCATCCTCGTTTGAAGAATCTTCACTTTCATATCTGGTTCTCTTTAATGAAGGTTCATCATCCTCTACAGCATGAGCATGATGTATTCTCTTGTTTCCCTTCTTCTTGTGAGAGCTAATTTTGTTCTTAGGAAAATATTGAGCAAAATGTCCTTTTTCATCACATGTATAGCAAATGTACTTAGACCTATATCTAGGATTTCTGGATTTATTCCTATGATGAGAGTACTTACTTCTGTGATGGCTAGATCTGGATATCTTGGATTGTACTATGAGAGCTTGATATTCACTTCCCATATTATCTTCTTGAGCTACTGTCTGAGCTTCTTCTTGAGAAAATTCTTCCCACGTCAGTCTGCTGAACTTGAATAACTTCTTTCTAGCACAGATCCCTTGAATGAAAGAGTCCCATTTCCTAGGGAGACCATTCAAGGTGGTGATCACAATTTCTGCATTATCCACTTCTTCATCTAATGCTTCTAATTGTTCATTGATCTAAAAAACCCTTGTTAATTAATACTAGATGGTCTCTGCATTCTATATCTTCACATTATTTAGTTGATTCATCAGAGTCATCTTCCAGTTTATGTTCTTCCCTTAAAACAATTTGGTTAGGCCATCAAACATAGCTTTAGGTGTCTTGAGAGAGGAAACATGTGGGATGAGGTGATCCTTTATAGAATCATAACTTATCCTCTTTTCCATAACCAACTTCTTATTATGTAAGGCCTTAGCGTCATCTCCCTCTCGAACTGGAACCTCCTCATGGATGTAGGAGTCCAACTCATTTTCTTCCAGGACTAGGGAGATCCTATAATTCCAAGCTTGAAAGTTATCAGCTCCCTCAATATTTTCATGAAGCTTGGTATGATGAGACATATTAACTGAGAACCTTAAATTGAAATACAAAATATTTAGATCTTACCAAGTCAATATGTCGGATCTGTATTTGGAGCTGAAATCCTGTAGTGCTGGTTCAGGAGCAAATTAGGGTTTTGATTTTCCTGAGTTCTGTCCACCTAATTTCCTTGAAATTTATCCCTAACTTATATTTTGGGGAGGATATCAATCCAGGCCTGGGCTCACTGAAAAATTCCTCTTTTGTTAAAATCCCTAATTTTCTACAGTAGTGTCGGGTCCAAAACAGAAAAACCTCAGAATTGGATTCTTCTTCGACAGAAAGATGCACCCTAAGGAGGAGAGTTATTCCACCTTACTTTTGCTGAAAATATATGGAGGAAGATCCAAAAACTAGGAATCCCTAGTTCCCACAGCTGCAGAGTGTCTTCTTCTCAGGTTAGCTCTGATACCATGTTAGTTTTTCAACATTAAGCTAGCATTATTAGGATCTTTAACTGAGAGAATAACAAGCACAACAATCAAACAAAAGAGATAATGAACATATTGTTTTTCCTTGGGGAAACAATAAATGGAGAAAACCCCACAACTTCCTCAGAGATAGAATCAACTCCAAAATAGAAAATCTCAATACAGTAAGTGATCTCCCGATAGCAGTAACCTTCTTCTTATCTAGCCCCAGTGTCTTTTCCTTCCTCAACTATGTGCTACACTTGATTGTGTATGTGATGTGTGTTAAATAGAGATTCCAGCTCTCTATTTATACTAATCCTGGCATGACTAAAACCTTACTAGGGCCGACCTCTCTAGGAGAGTCTAATAACCCTAGTGCCCTGAAACTACGGGGACTTTAACCCTTAGACAATAGGAGGGTTACCAAGAATGACTTGACATGACTTGTTTACATTATAGATCCTCCCGATTGGAACATCGGGGCATGCCAAAATGACTTAATTACATAATAGATACATCTTGGAATAAACATTGGGTTACAAGACATAAGATACATAGATGAATACATTCGGAAGTTACAAATACATCAACACTCATTAGGTATGTGTTGAATATTTTCTCTTGAAACAACTAATATTCCCCACAATATTTCTCGTCATGACCCACTCATCAACATAATTTACAATATAGTCTTGTTGGTGCACTCTGTAAATATAAGCATTCTTCCAAATGATGTTTTCTAGTCTAAAAATTTCTACACGAAGGAATTCCTTGAGAATTTATTGGATTTGGTATGCCTGATGCAACATAAGTCATGTACGTTGGACAAGGGTATTTATGATTACATTAAGTTATACGTTAGGTACACCAGAGTTCCTCTTCAAGTTATTTCCCTTTCTTCATATCCCAAACTTCCAAGGTAAGGTTAGCAATGTACAACTGTATCTACATCATTCCTGCACTAGCATATCTGACCATTGAAGCTTCCAACATCATGGAGATATCAAGAGATTCACGTGGTGATATGATCTTCTCTTGCGTTAAAGTAATACAAATATGCAGTAACCTCACTGTAATGAACCATTCTTTATGTTGGATGTCTGAAATATGAAAAATTACTTTGGCCATCAAATTTTTATATCTTTGGTTAAAGTCCCACAAATAATATGTAGGAAACTTACTTTTTCGATCAAAGTTTTATCCATTATAGTTCAGAGATAATTGTGGAGGAATCTAGGGTTTTTTACTAGTCCAAAGCCTAGTCTAAAACACATGCTCTAGGAAAAAAGGTTATATGTAAGGTATCCAAGATCCAAATTGAGTGATACTAGTTGCATCTGAACGAATATGGACTAGGGTATCTGTGGTAGAAGCTTCAACTATAGAAACAAAATATTGGACACATGGAATACCAGACAAGTGCACTCTTCTGCATAGAAAAAATAAGAATATTTGGGATATTTGCAATAAATTTGTTTTGGAACATCCAAATTAGGTTAGAAGTGATGCATTGAAAATAGGACACATCAGTATACCATAAGAAAAAAATTTATATTCAAAGGAGTTGAAATTTAAATTTGACCCCAATTACAAGTCGACCCTAAAATAGCCTTAAAATTAGGGTTTGAAATAGGTGTTATAGGGAAAAAGGTCATATCTAAGGCATATGCGATCCAAATTGAGTGAGACTAGTTTAATATGAAGGGGGGAAATGAGGGTATATGTGGTAGTGTTTGTAGATACATATAAATAATATTGGACATGTGGAATACCCTACAAATTTTCTTGTATGGATAGGAAAAAAATAAGTAGTGTTGGGATATTTACAATAATTTTTTACATATCTAAATTAGATAAGACCTACGGAATCGGAAAGAGGGAACACCAGGAAACATCAAATCAAAGTTTCATACATAGAGGAGAAAAAGTTTGAATTTTTCCTTAGTTTCAAGTCAACCATAAAAACAATCTTCCAATAAAGGTTTGAAGAAGGAAAATATATAGTTCAAGAAGTGGTATATCTTACAGCACACCGACAAAAAATTCTTCAAATAGTGAAGATGTCCAAAATTAGGATGGAACATCAAGCATATCAACATTATAGTCAAAGGAGTTTTGAATAAATATAAATCATATGGGAACCTAATGAAATCATTGAAATAAGTACCAAACAACTACAAAATCAAGCTATTATTGAGTACTTCATCAAGTGGAATAACTTACCATCTGAAATTCGACATGGGAAGATGATGCCTTCA
>LPNX010338349.1:0-131142 GCA_001517045.1 Pseudotsuga menziesii | reverse complement strand
ACCAGGTGAATCTTGACCAAGATTCACCTGGTTAACTAACCAAGAATGCTCCTGCAGGGACTGCTTGGGTCCCAGACCAAGAATCTGCCTGGTCCCAGACTAGGAAGTCTTTGTCTCAACCTGCAAGATTTTCTAGACATTGTGTCCAGGAAACTGTTTGGTCCCAAACCAGAATACCCTAGTGACATATAGGGGCCCTAACCATATGTTAGGGACTTTGCCATGGAATCAACCTGCTTGGTCCCAGACCAATAACCCCAGGAGACTTTTGGGGGCCCTAGGGTATCTTCTAGGGTCCCACTCTTCCCTAATTAACCGACTAGGGTACCATCCTCCTTGAGAATGGGTCTCCCAGTTGCACTATCTTTAACAGTATGATCATACCAAAACAAACTTATTCGTCGTCACGTATATAGAGAACCAAGGGGATCCCTTATCCAATACACATTGGAATATATTATTCTAATAAAAATAGAACATATATGATTTTATAATGTAACCAATAACAATAATGAACTATAAAAAATCTAAGGTTTTACTATCGAAAAAAATTCAGCATGCTCTATATGAAAACATAAATAAAACAAATAAAAGTATATGAAAAAATAAATTGAAAAACTCAGCAAGCTCTATATGAAAAAATAAATAAAACAAATAAAAGTATATGTAAAAATAAATAGAACTAAATATATCGATTTTTAATTATTTCAACAAATAAACACGTGCTTTGCCTAACCTCATTACATGTGTTATTGCGGAACTTTTTGTCTCCCAAAGAACAACTATATACTCTTTTTCTCCCAAAGAACAACTATATATTCTTTATTGATAAAGTATATGAAGCATGACGACAAGGTCAGCTATATAAGTAATATACATCAATAAAATGAAAAAATACATCAAGAAAAATTCAGCATGCTCTAGATGAAAAAATAAATAAAACAAATAAAAGTATATGGAAAAATAAATAGAACTAAACATGTCGATTTTTAATTATTTCAACAAATAAACACATTCTTTGCCTAACCTCAATACATGTGTTATTGCATATTTTTTTTTCTCCCAAAGAACAGCTATATACTTTTTTTTCTCCCAAATAACAACTATATACTCTTTATTGATAAAGTATATTAAGCATGACGACAAGGTTAGTTGTATAAGTAATATACATCAATAGAGAAACAAGCATTATCAAAACATATACAACAATATCAAAACAAATGCAGTACATGTGTTATTGCAGAAATTTTTTCTCCCAAAGAACAACTATATACTTTTTTTCTCCTAAATAACAATTATATACTCTTTATTGATAAAGTATATGAAGCATGACGACAAGGTCAGCTGTATAAGTAATATACATCAATCGAAAAACACAGCATTATCAAAACATATACAACAATATCAAAACAGATGTAGTATCAAAACATATCAGTGGTATAAGGAATATACAGTAGTATCAAAACATATACATTACAACCAACACGTCCATAAGCAAAAACCACAGGAAAAAAAAAATCTGCAGTTAATATCCAAGTAAAACAGGCCAAACATATATAGTTGCAACCAAGGTCTATTTGAGTCCAACACAACACCAATATATACATAGGAACTGAAGGTATCATGGATGTAAAAACGCAGCATAAACATTTCATGTTTTATGAGAAGTTGTGATTGTCCAAAAAGACAAAATGATAAGAAATCTAAAAATATAAAATATTACCACTTCCATAGAATTTGTGGTGTTTTCTCCACCATGTTTGTATTGAACTTAAAAACTGCAACTACCAGCATGCTCAAACCAAAGCCCTATCCTACAAAGGGTACCACCGGGGGAACTAGTTAGGAGTTACACTATTGTTATAAACAGTGTATCATCATCAGCTCACTCATCCTAGTGGAAGAGGTCGTCGCAACTTCATTTTTGTCCAAGTTTCATAAACTGCATTCCAATCAACCTCATGCAACTCTTTAGGTGCTGATAGAGATAAAAACTTTAAAGTGTCTAAGGTTTCTAAACAAAGTCTTGATCTATCATCATTTTTTATACGATTCAACTTAGAGAATCCTCTTTCACAACTAGCAGTGCTTGTTGGAAGAATCAAAACAACTTGCCACAATTTCATCAAATTTGGGAAAGACTCACACCACTCTGGTTCACCTCTGCATTGCTCCCATGCTCCAAACATGTTTTTATTTGGATATGCTCGATGTAAAGTGACAACAAAACTTTCCATTTCACCTTCACATTTTTTAGTATCGATTATAGGTGAGTTTCCAGTATCAAATTTTTCACATAGACGTAACAACCATCGTCTTGTTTCAGAATCTCTTTCATTCTCTTCTTCAAAGTAACAACGGGGACTAAAAAGTTTTGCTGCATTAAATACCAGAAAATTTGTAAACCTATCATTGAGACAGTCAACCAACTTTTGGATAAATGCTTTTCCCAAGTCAATGCAATCTTCCATAGTACCAAACCCAAGCGAATTTGGTAAAGGTTCAAATCTTAATGAATGGACATGTGAAACACCTGTATTATCAATAAAATCCAAATTTCCATTTTTTGATTTCTTTAAGAAATTTGAAACATGTTGAGAACCAGCCCCAAATATGTTTCGCAAGAATCTTCTTCGAAGAAGATCAATGAGGACAACTAATTGCATGCCAATGGATGTTATATCGATGTGTTCCTCTTGAAATCGTTGACTCAACTTATTTAGTTCAGTCAAAACATCAGCAAGAAAATGGATGCAAAATTGAACTTGGAATATTGTTGCCATTTCATACATCTTTCTATCATCATGTTTCCATTCTTGTAACAATGCTGGCATGATTTTAACAAGCCTGCTCATAACCTGCCCCCTAGAAAGCCATCGTATTTGATGAATTTGAAGTACTTGCAACCTGTCAATTTGAAATAGGTCCAACAAACTCTTAAATTCTCCATGCCTCTTTGCAGATTTTCCTAGCCATGAATATACTTTATTGGCTAGTTTATCAATGTAACTAAATTCAGGAAAATAATTTGAAGCATCTGTTATAGCTAAGGCCTCACGATGTGCTACACAGTGAATGCATAACAAATGAGGCACATCGCGAAGTAACTTGGCTTCCAAACCTTCATGGATTCCTCTCATTGATGAAGCTCCATCTGACCCAAAACCCACCATTTTGTGTTTTGATAACTTCATCTCAGATAATAACCCCGATAATGCTTCATACATGGATTGTGCAGTGCTATTTTTTATTTTCAGAAGTTGAATAAATTTTGTCATGCGTGAACCCCTCCCTCCATCCATTAGATATGTAATATATACAATCAAGTGTTGCTCCATTGTTTTATCTGTGCTTTCATCAACTAGAATGGAATAAAAAGGACTCAAACAAATTTCTTCCTTTAACTTTTCCCAATAAACCTCTTTTGCTGCAATTAAAAACTCTTTACTAGATGTGATATTAACATATGAAAAATATTCATTAGTTAATGGCATATTAGGAGTTTCCTTATACCTGTGCAAGTCACACAAGTCTTTGTACAATTCTAACGGTAAATCTCTTACAGCGACAAAATACATAGTTTCCATAGTGCTAATTATTCTGTATTTTTCAACATCCAACATAAGTTCAATGTGCTTTTGGATGGGCAAGCATGGTTGTCTCGATTCATATTCCAATAGTTGAACCGAGCGTTTATGAGCCTCAAATGATGCATGGACATTTAATCCACTTAATTGGATTGTACTACTACCTTCCCTTGCAAATGGTGTATCTCCTTTGAATTTAACACACCATAAACACTTAATACGCTCATCACCATTTGTGCCTATTATTGGATAAGCCCATTTGTGCAATAACTTCCATGCAGGTTTGAATGATCTTTTGGTACCTACTCCTTTACCTTTCTTTTCTAGAGGACCTTCCTCTTCAATATTCTCTTCATTTTCAAAATCAGCATATTCTTCAACATGTACATCATGACAACTCAAGTTAAATACATTATCAAGCGTTGTTTGTCTCCCATGTTTTTTAGGTCGACCAATTCTAGACATTGCTTCTCAATAAATTACAACGCAGAAAAATTCATTCATGATCCTCATAGAAGCCCATCAAAAACGCAGTTGATAAATATAAGTCTGTGAATATCTACAATTTCTCTATAATCCTATAACCTGAAATCATTTCAAAAAACAATACCAAAATAAATATTAAACAGATTTTTATTTTTGCATAACTAAACAATAAAAAAAGACATACATGTAAGGAAAAATATTATAAAAAAAATTCCTACAAGCAAAAAATATTATGACCTTTGGATATGGACTGTTGGCATAACTGAACCCATCAGTACAAACTAGTAAACAACATTGAATAATCAGCTTCAATTAAAATAAGTAAATTAGCAGAGCCACACGTAAAGCGGCCTACGAATATCAATAGGAGCAACCAAAGATAGTTAGCTATTAAACAAAGCCTAAAATAGATAATTGTATATCCATTATTCATACCAGATTGGTAGAGTTAATATAAGCACAAAACAAATACTATTAATAAAAAAATTGATATGAAAAAAACAAAAACAAATTTCTTACATATTTCTTTATCCACTCTTTAACTGAAGGTTATTTAAATCTTAATCGAGATTCATTTATTAAGCATAAAAAGACAAGAGGACAGTGAAATGAATCCCACTGAATCAAAGGAACCTTTTACATCTTCAGTCATTACAGTTATGCCACCAGGGACAGCACAAAATTTTCAAGTAATATTCTCCTATCCAAACATACATATGTCACAAACAAAAAAAATACAAAATAGATACCCGCAGAAATACAGAGGTACCCAAAGCACCTGGGAATCACTACAATAAAATCCCTCTCATAAGAGAGCTATCTGAATCAATCATCTATGTCCCTAGAGAAAATAATAGGATCCCAGAAATCTGATCCAAGCAAGGAGAGTGACTCTTGTATTCTGTAGTAGCTTGCTCAACAAAACCTGATAGTAGCTCAATGAATCATGAGAGATAAACTGTAATAAAATGAGCATATTCTAAAAAATTTGTGATGAGTCAACCCCAATAATATCATTCCCAAATGATTCAGTAAGTAAGAGATGTCCCGGAGCCAAGTGCAATCCTTCCTTGGATAAGATGTCTGCCCTCCTGTTATGTTCCCTATAGACATGACTGAAATCCACCCATGTAAAAGAGGACATGAGAATTCTGGTGTTGAAGCACCAAGCCTCAAGATTCACCATGTCCAAGGTAGATTCCTTTTTTTTCCAGTTTATAATCACAGAGGAGTCGCCAAAGATATGTAGGTAAGGTAACCCAATATCCTTGGCGACCCGTAGTGATGCCCAGAGTGCTAAGAGTTCTGCTCTAGTATTTGTGCAGCTGCCACATCCAAGTTTGAAAGCAAGAAGGTGTTGTTCATTCATCCAAAGACAGAAGCCCGCTCCACCCATGTTATTTGCAGCAGCACCATCAAAACAGATCATAGGATACACAGAAGTAGGAGACTTCCCAATGTTCCTAATTCTATGTCTGTGCTTCTGAAGAGGCTTAAAGGTCTTTACCTCTTCAAAAATAATATGTAGCAGGCTAGTCAAAATGGGTTCCTGGTCGTCAAAACATAAATGGTTTCTTGCCTTCCAAATATTCCAAATAATGAAAATAGGCAGATACAGTAATATACCCTTATTTGATACCCAATTAGATAGATTTTCCAGAAACGTAGAGGCATTCCATAGTATGATGTTAGCAAGCTTGCAATTAAGAAGGCATCGCAAAGGTCACTTCAGAATGATTGTTACAGTAAGTCTCATTGACTTTGCTGTGACTTGCAATTAATTATTGTTAGTATGATTCCTTGTAGGAACAAGCTTTTACTTTCCTTGGCTTGTCTTTATGATTACTTTAGACTAGATGTTACAACAGATTGCTTATAGCAAGGTATCTTAAATCTCTTGTTTTGTTCAAAAATAAGAAAATATTTTATATTCTGACAGGCCAATGCCCATGCTAATTACTTAACAAGGACTGATAATAGAATAGGCTATCAACATTCTTCTCTTGTACTATTCTCATTGTAACTACTATTTTAACTTGTTCCAATCCATTTACTGATTTCTGACTAAATCTCTTTACTATAAATGTAAAAATCTCCTGTATCATTATACAGTACGTACAATGCTATATCTCTATTGATAATTGGTCCAGACTCCAGACTCCAGAACACAAAATCAAAACCAACAACAATTATTCCAAGATTTAAAACATTTAAAGCATGAAAAATTCCATGTATCCAGTTAATATAAGACACTTCCAATGAGGAGGATCTTGTTTCTCTACACGCTATTGAGTTTTGGAGTTTGATTCCCAAATATTCCAATGAGTATTGCTTACCTTTCCTTTATTATAGGTATTTAAGAAACATAAAGGAATATAGAGGGTTAATAACTAAGGTGCTGACACCTGGTAAAACATTATGGATTTTTTTTACCACTGCCATAAATAGATTTCAAAGTCCAATTCTCAATTTTCTGCTACTCTCTTAATGGATACCAATATATACCCAATGCAACACAAGGTTGAGTCCAGGAGGTAAGCTTCCTATTGCATTCAAAATGGCAAAGTAATTTATCATTGAATCAGAGGCGTGGGTTATATTTTTTTTTCTCACCGGTTGCAGTGCATAGCATACTTGAATCATCTCACCTCAGCTTCTATATTTAATGAGGGTTTTCACTTTTCCCAAGCCAATTGAATCAATAGTTGTTGTCAGTAACTATGAGAAGTTTTTGGTGGATATTCTGCAACGAGTATTGAAAGAGGTAACATACGAGGGTCTAGAGTTTTATGCAAACCCAGTTGAGCTGGACAGTGTATCCTTTAGTCTCCCTGGTTTTGAGTTGTAAACATTTTATTTGTTTTATTTTGGAAACCCACAATTTACAAGGAACTAACATTTCATAGACTGTACAGCGCTGCCCTTTCTAAATCACGACTCACGACTCACATCATACATGGTATTCGATTGTATTTTTGCCTTGACCGAAGGTAGGTAACTTATTCGTGATTAGTTGATGCCATTGATGCACCTCTGCCCTAAATTACGACAGGTCGAGCCTCAATGGAGGCATTTGGGGTGGTTTGTTCATTGTATATGCAGCTAGGCCAACGAACCATGTCCTTACAGACAGAGTTGGACATTGAGCACAACTAGGACAACCAACAATGTTGGGACTGACGAATTAATATCATTTTAATTTAGGGCCAATATTAACCAACTTGATGCTTGAGATTCAGCGGCTGTCATATTAAAGCCTGCACCAGGCTGGTTAACTTGATGGATTATTTGGGGCCAGCCTTTACGTCTTCCATTTTGTGTAGTATATTATTGATCGTGGCCATAACTCAAGTCTACAAACAACTTAGGACTCAGGACTCAAGAGCGTGGGACAAAATTGCAAGGCACGCCTGGTAAAATAGATTTAAAAGGATGCCTGGTAAAACTCATTACTTGACATTACACAGAGTCTGTAACCCTCCACGGAGAAACCACAGTGCAGAGCCCAAGACAACCACCCGTTGCCCGCTAAGTTCATATTAAGCAATCCATCTATAAACTTTAAATGAAGTCATGGGAAGCCCTAAAAAAACAAATTTGAAATCCAAAATAAGATGGATAAAATAGTGTACATACCTGTAACTTCATTTTTCTGCTTAGCCAAATCACATTCACCAGTTCTTTCTTCACTTATTTCGATTCCGAGTGATCCCAGGCTCCCAGAGTCCCTGCAAATTGGTTTATTCTCGCCGTTTAGAGATGCCAACTACAAATTGAAATGCCTGGGCAGTGGGTGGGCTGACTCCTTGATCTTCGAATAGCCGGGTCAAAACACAAACCTGGAACTCCCCTGCACCAGCAACTCGAAACCCCAGGTCCAAAATGCAACTTTACAACAACAGACTCCAATCTCCCTTGACCAACCAGAACAACACGTTACACAACCTCTCCAGTTCAACAATTCAAACAAGAAACCCCACCAAACAGGAACTCTCAACACTGGAAACTTAGACTGCAATTCCCATCCATAGGAAACCGAGAGCTCCAGGTCGTAAATGCAAGATTGAACCCCAATTTCCTTCCATGGACCAGATTGCAACTCCTCTAGTCCAACAATTCCAGCGAAAAATGTCACGACTCACAAAAGAATAAACCCGTGAACAGGGATCAAATAAAAGCCAAATGAAAACCCTAATCCTATGCAAATTGCAATCCATATTAATAATTATCCATTCCAAATTCCAATTCCGTCAAAATTGTACCCAGTTACCAGTACCCACTACTACATTGATATCACAACACTGCAGGATACATTTAAAACCAAAATAGTGGAAGCCGTGAGCGAACTCATCACTCAGGGGAGGCTTCCATCCCATTGGAAATGATAAATTCTAATTAATAGCTATCCATAACAAATAAATTTTAACCAGGATGCCAACTTGCCACCAACTTAGCCAAGGCCCAACTTCTAAGCTAAAGCTTGGAATTGGAAATGGAAAGACTCTGTCTATGACTTGTCACGACTCACGCCGTATATTGCAGTGATCGCAGATTCGCATTCACATTCATGGTGGTGGACCGCAGTCCTGGCGGAATCACAAATTTGAAATGATAGATCACCAAATTACCAATTCAGTGATTAGCCTGATTCACCGAATCACCGTGTATAATGTATTTCAATTTTCGGGTGACGGGTCCCACTGTCCACATGGCACAAGCCCCGGCCCCAGCTGCCCCAGACTCAGCCCACTAAAAAACTATTGACGGACAAATTTTGGATAAGCCCTTCCAACAAAATTTTAAAAAACCTTTGACAGTTTAATGATTAATGGGCGTATTCACTAATTGAATTTATTTTGCATGTTAAAAAAAAAATCGGTCTTCTATGACGGGTAAAAGGGTCCTTGACGGCCCTGAAGGCTTCAAATTTGAAGCCTGATAACCATATTTATTGTAATATATAATATTTTGTTATAATGTATTATAAAATATAATTTATAATATAATAGTTTTATTAAAATATCTTATAATAAATTTTTAAATATAATGTATATTATTTAATTTATTTAGTATATCATATTTAAAAGTATCAAATCCAAATTTAATTTTTGAATTTATGAGTATAATATATCATATATAACAATATTTGTTATAATATATAATATGTTGTTATAATGTGTTATAAAATATATTTTATAATATATAATATAATAATTTTATTAAGTTATGTTATAATAAATTTTTGAATATAATGTATATTATTTAATTTTTTTATTGTATCATATTTAAAAGTTGAATTTATGTGTGTTTTTGATAATTAATATTTTTTTTTTTTAAAGTGAAAGTAGTTTATAATGAAAGTATTTTAAGATAATGTACATAAATATTATATTTAAAAGAAATTTAGAAATATTTTTTTCCTATTATGAATATGTAACTATAGTTTTTTATTTATTATTTAAAATTTGATATCAAACAATGCGTTTTTTATTTATTATTTAAAATTTGATATCAAACAATGCGATGATATTGTCATTATTTAAAGTTTGATAAGTATACAACTTTAACTCAAACAATGTAAAGATATTGCCATTATTTAGAATTTGATTGTTTTTTATAAAGTTTATTTTCATAATACATTTTTGTTTTGAAGTCTATGTTTAAAGCTTTATTGAAAGCACATGTATGTGTTTCCACCATTTAAACTTTCGAACAAAACATTATCATAAAAAAATTTAATTAATTATTTGATTCAAAATGTTTAAAAATTTTGAATAAAACAAAATAATATTAATTCAATTAATAAGAAATTCATGTGTTTCATGGATAACTCCTTTCCATGGTTAATTCAATTTTGATCAATCTATTTTTCTTTATGTTGTTAATATGAATTCCTACAAATGAGAAATATGGTTGTTGCTAATAATGCATTGTTGTTTCATTTCACAACTTCAACACATGATCAAAGTGTGTTTAGCTTCTATCCAGATGATAGGCTATGCAATGGATTTGAAGAAGCGTTGAGACGCTATAGGGAGATTGTTCCACATATTCGACTAGTTAGTTAATGAAATTTTGACATGCCACCTGAAGATATGAAGAATAAATTGCCTTTAGCATATCAAAGACTTAAATCTTGAAAAGAGTGTGTGACTAGTTTATTTGATATTTTTATGTATTGTATATATCTCATGTTTTCTTATGCATTTCTTGTATGTTCTTTTTTTTCTGTAGGGCCTACATCTTTTTCCCCAGTTATTGAAGGATCAATCCATATTGTGGAACAAAGTGGTGGGCAGTACCATGTTCTCTTAATAATTGCAGATGGACATCTTACAAATCTTCTTTATATAAATTGGTTATCAAAACAAACTATTAGTTTGGTTGAATGGTATGTTTTGTCTGTTGTCTGTTTATTCGAAATGTTTAGTATTTTTTGAATTATTTATACCATATACCTTGAGCATGAGTGTACTTATTTTTTGTAGGAATTGTTGTTGCATTTGTGCAGTGAGCATTTCTTTCCTGAGTTATGACTATGGCCTTTATGTTGCAAAGCTTTAATCCTTATTTTGAATCTTAATGAGAGTCTTCAAGTACTCTTAGGGGCAATATTTTTGCAGTCATTATTATTTTTTTGGTTCTAAAGTTTTAATACAAACTTTTGTGAATTATGATAATGGCCTTTATTTGTGCTGTAAAGTTTTGCATTCCATTCTTGTTTTGGATCTAGAGTCCTAGAAAAACTGAGAATCTTCAAGTCCTCTTAGGTACAAGCTTTCTGCACTATTTATAGTATATACATAGAGCATGGTTTTTCATGTTGTTTGTAGACATTGTTGTTGCACTTACGCATTGAGTGTGGTTTTTCTTAATTATGATCACAACCTTTCTTTATGCTGAACAATTTTTTCCTTGATTTGGATCTTAACAAAAATCAGAATCTTCAAGTCCTCTTAGGCACAAGATTTCTGCACATGATCTCATTAACATATGGTTGTTAATTTTGTGTAGGTAACAAGAAGCGTTGACACTGAAAATGGACAACTATCACGTCCCCTTCCATCCACCCAAGAGGGAACGCGACCATGGTGCTGCTAATCTGGGAAATTTAAATCCCATGAACATACACAAGATAAAAATGCATTGAACCTAAACATACACAGATGCATAAATCATTAATATACAACGAAAGCAAAATACATTCATTCATAGTATTTAACATGTTCATATTAATCAATAAGCACATACAATTGTAGAGATAAAATAGACAAGAGATACTTATCTGAGAAGAAGCTTGTCCCACAACCAGCTATGTCGCTGCAACATTCCACCCAACCATAGGCCAGTGTGCTCATCAATCTCTCAGCAACACTTCCACCCCCGAGCTGGGCATGATTCCCACAAGGAATAAGGGAACACTAGCAGACTCACACATAGCTAAGGATATAACAAGAACTTAGCCAAGCCAACATAGTTGGGTTTATCAAGCTGTAAAGGAGCTGGAAAGGATGACTTCTAAGCTAGTGAGCTCAACACTAGAGCTATGGACACCTGCACCAGATTAGTATGACTTCTAAAACATCTACACACCCAACACAAGGAAGCATTCCCTTCTCTACTACACAATCCCTCAGGATATGCCTCCCCTTCCAGTGCTATTCAAGGTGTGCAAAGAAGAAAACCAACCCCCTAGATTTGTTTGTGAGGTTCCTTCTCACACCAGGTTTATCAAGCTAGTCAGACCCCATTTCCACTCCCAAACCAGTTCAGATCAAAGAAAAATATGCACACACAACAGAATACAAAATTATGGGTAGAGGAAAAATAGTTTCGACAATGAAACGAATTATCAAGATGGGTAAAAACAACCCCTTAGCAGCAATTCAATTTCCAGAGTCGTTTATGGCCCTAACGTGGCCAAAACGAACTCAACAACACCCAAAAATCGTGGGTCTCTTCTCCCACTCGTTGTCCAAACCAAAAACTTTTTTCTCGGCCGAGTAATGAGGAAAACAACCACAAAAATGCCCAGCAGAGATCCCAGCCATTGACTGTTAGCAAAACAACTTCCCAACCACAGGCAAAAAACATAGGAAACTACAAAAATGTGAATGAGAGTGCCTAGGAGCTCCAAAAAATGTGGGGAAGAAAAAAACGTGGATGCATGAAGGAATGGGCAGCATTTTTGGGAAATAATTTGCGCCATAAGTCAAAATCACGTTTCCCAAAAACTGATGGCTTCTCAAATTCTAATTTGGGCTACCATACCTTGCCCATCCATGAAATAACCAACTCAACCAATTTCTACCAGTAATAAATGATTGGTGAATAAGACAAGAAAGGTAGTTGACAGTTTGATGGGTTCTCCCTTTCACATTTGGATTTTCCCCATTGTCCCAAAGGTTTGAATATTCCCCCCCTTATCCTTAGGAAATCATTCCCCCATCTCATTATTGTTGCATTGGCATAGGTGGTTGTGGGTTTTTAATTGAATTGCATATTTACATGATGTCCAAAATTATAATGTGTTGGCTAGCACAAAATACCATCGGCATCGATTTTAATTGCCAAAACATAAGACACTAAATCGATGGTGGTTCTTTTTCCTTTAGCTACACACCATGATTAATTACAATATATACGTCATATATATTTAATGCAAACGGGATCAAAACCGGGGTGTTACATTCCCCTCCCCCTTCAACAGCACTGTCCTCAGTGCTTTACAAATTTGAACAAAAATGCTACACTAGTACTGCCCTCAGTGCTCCACAGAATTGAACAAAAACGGATGTGCCAATCGCATGGCATCCTCTATCTCCCACATTGCCTCTTCAGGACCGTAGTGCTCCCATTGCACCTTTACCTTCCCTATGGCTCGATTTTGGAGCATTGTAACCTTCCTGTCGAGGATGCGCATTGGCTCAATTTGGAACTCTCCCTCGGTTTTCCACCTGAATCACATCCCAATTTATCACATGGTTAGGATCATGTACATATTTCTTAAGCAAAGAAACATGAAAAACATTATGAGATCTAGTTCTATCAGGAAATGCAAGTCTATATGCAACTGGTCCTATTCTGTCGAGCACTTCAAATGGCCCAAAATATCTAGGTGATAGCTTGGAACAAAATCCAAGCTTCAAGGAACTCTTCTTTTCCCTCACTCTAAGGTAAAAATGATCCTCAACACTTAACTCTCTGTTCACCCTATGATTATCTGCATAGCTTTTTTGTCTGTCCTGGGCTACTTTCAGATTCTGACTAATTTTTACAACTTCCTGCTCCATCTCCTTGAGCAATTCTGGACCAAGAAAAACCCTGTTCACTAGATTATCCCAAGTCACTGGTGTCCTACACCTCCTTTCATGCAAAGATTCATATGGACTCATCCCAAAGGATGCTTTTTGTCCATTGTTATAAGCAAACTCTACCAAGTGTAAATAATCTTCCCACTTGGTTGGTTCATCCATCACATAAATGCAAAGCATGTCTTCAAGAACTTGATTTACTCTCTCTGTCTACCCATCAGTCTGAGGATGGTAGGTAGTGCTGAAGTTTATATTTGTACCCAAATCTGTGAACAAACCCTTCCAAAAATTGGAAGTGAAATTCACATCTCTGTCCGAGACTATTGCCTTAGGCAATCCATGCGATTTGAAAATCTCCTTCATGAATATTTTTGCAATGTCATCAGTCATATGCGTAGACTTAACTGGTATGAAGTGTGTTGCCTTTGTCAACTTTTCCACCACAACCATGATGGAATCATGTTGTGTCCAAGTCATTGGCAATCCTGTAATAAAATACATGGAAATAACTCCCTATTTTCATTCTGGAACTGGAAAAGGCTGCAACAAACCTACTGGGTGTTGATGCTCAACCTTCACATTCTGACATTTCATGCACCTTGAAATATACTCGACCATGTCCTTTTTCATTCCTGGACAAAAATACTGCTTTCTAGCTATAGCAATTGTCTTATGATATCCTGGGTGACCAGAATATGGAGCTTGATGGATCTCATCCATAACAAATCTCCTCAAATATGCTACATTTGGAATGTAAATTATGTTCTTATAGGTAAGAAGTCCATCTTCTTCCAATTTATATCCCTCACACTTATTTTCATGGACTTGTTGCTACAAATTGTCCTTGACCTGTACATACAATTCATCTTCAGCAACATGATTAACAATCTGCTGCCTCAACTCCGATTGGAAAATACTAATGGATGCCACATGCATTTCCTGCACCTTCCTACTGAGTGCATCAGCTATCTTATTCTCTTTTCCCTTTATGTGTTTGATTTCAAAATCAAACTCACATAAAAACTCCAACCATCTAGATTTCCTGGCATTTAGAGTAGGATGATCAAACAAATACTTCAGACCACAATGGTCTGTCCTTAGCTCAAATCTTCTTCCCATCAAGTAATGCCTCCACATCTTGAGAGCATGTACTATGGCTGCAAGTTCTAGATCATGAGTGGCATAGTTCTTCTCATGTGCCTTCATCTTTCTTAACTCATAACATATCACATGCCATGTCTTGCATAAGAACTCCTCCAAGTCCTTGACCACATGCATCAGTACATACCACAAATATTTCTCTGGGTCTGCAACTTTCAATACTGGTGCACTTGTGAGAATATTCTTCAACTACTGGAAGCTTTCTTCACACATCGATGTCCATTCAAAATTTATTCCCTTCTTTTGCAAAGAAGTGACTGGATGTGCAACCTTGGAGAATCCTTCAATGAATCTCCTGTAGTATCCTGCAAGTCCCATAAAATATCTTACATCTGTCACATTTCTTGGAGTAATCAAATTCATAATGGTCTCAATGTTCTCAGGGTCTACAGATATACCCTCTTCTGAGATAATGTGACCAAAATACTGAATTTTATCTTTATAGAATTCACACTTACTCAACTTTGCATACAACCTATGCTCCCTAAGAAATTGTAATGTCAATCTCAGATGCTCTTCATGATCTTCCTCATTCTTAGAATAAATAAGAATGTCATCAAGGAAAACAAGAACAAACTTGTCCAAATAGGTCTGCTAAAGACACTATTCATAAGGAACATAAATGTAGATGGTGCATTTGTGAGACCAAATGGTACCACTACAAACTCATAATGTCCATACCTTGTACTGAAGGATGTCTTATGAATGTCTTTATCCTTGATTCTCACCTGATGGTATCCTGACCTTAATTCAATCTTGGAAAATACCTTTGCTCCTCTCATTTGATCAAAGAGGTCATCAATACTAGGCAAAGGGTTTTTATTCTTCACCGTGACTTTGTTCAGCTGTCTGTAATCAATACACAATGTGAGTGTACCATCTTTCTTCTTCACAAATAGAACAGGTGCTCCCTAAGGAGACACACTTGACTTGATATACTTCTTCTCCAACAACTCTTGCAGTTGCATATTCAGTTCTAGCATTTCTGGTGTACTCATCCTGTAGGGTGTCTTGGACACTGGTGTTTCTCCTGGCACAAGTTCAATTGTGAAATAAATGTCCCTCTTTCGAGGAAGCCCTGGAATCTCATCAAGACAACTAAGTGTACACAAGAACAAAATACAGACAGTGCACTAGTGGAAGCTAGGTAATTGTATCGATACAATAATGTGGTGTCATTTTTTTAATTTTGAAGCTCACGATATTTAACATTGAATATATCAATTTCTTTGCAGTGAATATCCACTATCAATTTTCTTAGTTGGAGTGGGAGATGGTCCTTGGGACATGATGCTACAATTCGATGATAATATTCTAGCTCGAGCGTTTGACAACTTCTAGGTTATCTGATGTTGATTTTAATATAAAATGGAGAGAAATGATATGATTTAATTTGTGCTTTTGTACTTTTATTATTTTCCCAACTCAAATTGTACTTTCATTTTGGTTTTGCAGTTTGTGAACTTTACGGAGATTATGTCGAAGAATGTCCCTCAATCTAGGAAAGAGACCGAGTTTCCTCTTGCATCACTTATGGAAATACCATCTCAATACAAGGCCACCCTGGATCTTCAAATACTGGGGTAATTTTGAATTTCTTTACATCATGTTCTCCATCTAACAATATATTAGTGATATTTCTTTAAAGAAAATATGTTGAATCAATAGTTTTCTTATCGTATGATTCCAAAATAAGGGTAGTTATTGTTGTTTGTTCTTTTTAAGAAGTTTTTGTAGTATCATTGATAAATCCCACTATGTTCTTTTTGTTTAAGTTAAGAAAATTTGAATGGATTTTTAAATAAAACAGTAATAGACCTGGTTTAGAACAACCTACTACAATTAACAGTGCAACATAAATTTTCCCAAGGTTCTTTTTCAGTTGATATGATACTCTTGAAGACCTCTTTAAAACCTCTTTTCACAACTCAATATGCAAAGCTTCCTCTGAGTCACCCCAAAGTTTCTATACACTGTCCATAGAATCCATCCATTATATTGTGTAATTACATCTACATAATTCTTGCTACTTGTCCCATAGGCTAAGATCTCACTATCCTAGTTTTAGCTTGCTTTAATTTAACCACTACCAACAGGCTTACTAAAAAGTGATAGGTTCAGGGAAAAAAGTCATCTCCATAGTTGTTTCCTATTGTAGTTATATTTAAAGATTGTTACAAGATTCCAAAATGGGGAAACTTGTGGAATGTATTTCCAAGGGTCATCTTTCTTTAGGTAACTCTTGTAACAGTTTTTTTTATTTTTTATTATTATTATTATTTTTTGTTGATCTTTTGCATTCATGTGTATAGTTCAATTTTCACATTGATTGGTAAGCTTTAATTTTTTATTTATTTTTTACTGTTGATCTTCTGCATTCATGTGTATAGTTCAATTTTCACATTGATTGGTATTCTTGATACTATACATTCCTTGTCTTTCACTCTCTTATGTCTTCCTCAATTTGGCTCTGCAGCTTCTAGGGGCATGACATATGTTTGTAATCATGTGGATCCCCAAAAATGTGGGTTTTACAAACTTATCATGTTTTGCAGGACTGTTTGGGCTTCTTGCAACTTAGTGTTGTGGTCATTCTAGATTTGTGTAGTTGGGTCTCATGGCTTCTGCCACATCATGGCTATGTTCATTTGTGAGACTTTGCAACCTGTCGTTGTGGACATTGAAAATCAGTCTTATGGTCTCCTTGCACTTTGCAAATATTCATGGTACACACTGCAACTTCATATGTCCTGCAGCTTGTGACTAACTTAACTACCCATGAAGTCTACACCAGCGTTCCACGAGGACACACACCCTATGTTTCCCATGTTGTCGGGATGGGGGAGAGCTAGCGAAAAGTTTCACAACGTCTCCCTTTATGTGAAACATTCGAAAACACAGGCTGAAAGTCCTTTCTAGATGTGGGACATGTTAGAAATTTGATTGCATTTTTTATTTTTGTTTTCTCTTATGGAATGGAACCTTTTCATTCTCATTTGCACTAAATTGATTGCTTTGCATTTATCTTGCCATAGGAGATTTATTGTTACTGGGGTTGACAATATATTGAGAATATAATAAGGGTATAAGGGATTATATTATTTAGTATATAAATACCCCAATACATTGGGGGATTTTTTATTGCAAATTGTTGCTATATAAAAATGGTTTTCGCGAAGGGAGCGGGCACAAACAGGGTTTTCGTGGTTTTCGTATCGTTTCGAATGGAAGAAGTTTTTGAATTCCATAGCAGGCACAGAGCAACATCAAATCACAGGGAGGGCTCAATCAACTACTTTTTTTATATGGATGATGGTTGCATCCCAAGGATAGCTTTTTAAAACTCATTGAATATACAATTTTCTTTCAAGATGGAGCTTGAAGATGACCGTCTTATCTACCCTAATATCATAGAAGGAATTTGGGGAGGGATCTTTTCTCCCATAATTATGATTATTAAGGGTCAGTTTAGTTTGGTCAGTCGTAGGAACTTAGATCACCTCGTCATGGTCATCCCCATTAAGTAAAACCAGATCCTGGTGAATCAATTATGTGAATTTAGTGAACGGTCTCATACGAAAATGACCTCTTTGCGCAAGTTAATTATATGTATGGGCTAGGAAAAGCTAGGGTTTACAAGGTTGGATATGCAAATGGTTTTTGCGGAGGGAGCATAGGGCATGCACAGGGTTTTTGTGGGTTTTGTGGGCTTGCAGTGTTGGAGATGCAAATGGTTTTTGTGAAGGGAGCATAGGGAACAAAAAGGGTTTTCATGGGTTTGCAGTGTTTTCGTGGGTTTGCATGGTTTTCATGGTTTTCATGGGTTTCGTGGGTTTGCAGGGATGATTTGCTTGTTTGAATCTGACATACATTGAATTAGGGGTAATTTTCAGTGATTAGTTAAGATTGGATTTTAATCGGATGTTTGTATTAGGACTTCCCTTTGTTACAATGTATGCGGGATGTGCAAGCATAGAGGATGTTGGTTAATGGAACACTATAATGTCTCCTCTGTGCATGTACCATGCTTTCAGCCTTAGAATGGGAAAAATAGATACATGTCGACATCATCAAAACTGGATTTGAATTTGAATAATTTATGTGGAGCTTCTTTATGGCTTGAGATCAATTAACGGTTAGTTCAACGGTTTGGACGGAGAAAATTATCTTCTGTCGCTTCAGAGCATAATATTCTAGAAGATAGGCTCTCAGAAGTTTCCTTGGTGAAACTTTCAAACTTGAAGAGGGTTCTATGCGTTTGTGGTTGCTACTTTTGTGGATTTTCTTTCTATGTTTTAAATATTGGAGATCCGAGGATGGCCTCTTGCATCAACTGTTAAGGGTGTATGTGCATGTTGTTTGTATATGTGCTGAGTCGCTCTTGCAACCTGTTATATAACCTTGGAATTGTTTTTTAGTACTGGGAATCGAAGGATGTTATTCTATTGTTTTGTTTAATTGGTCTGAGATTGGCGAGCAATGGGGGGTGTTTGCATTGTGAAGTTGTTTTAGTGCCAAGTCTGGTTTTACAACAAACATTTTTCCTTTACCTTGGAATTCGTATACACTTCTTTTGTTGGCATTCCTTCAAGGTATAGATATTTCTATTTATGTCTAAAAGCAACAATGCTTAGCTTGATCAATCTTAAAAACTTCTTTCCCTACAAAATAAAAGTCACAAATAAGTTGTATTTAATTTGTGTAATGCACATGTTTGGAACCGTTTTCTTTAGTTTGTAATTTTAATGTCAATATTCTAATTTATTTTGTTGCTAATCTTTTTTAAATGCTGCAAATTTTGAGATCCAAGTTTTGGGGATTCTGTTTATATTTTCTGAGGCAAGTTTATCTTCCCTTAAGTAGAGTTTGTGGAGGATATTATGTGCCATACCTGCCAAACGTCGCAAATATTACTTCCAACATTCAAAGTCTAGGCAATGGGTGACAAACATTCAAAAAGCTTTCTCCCAAGGCATTATAATTCTTCATATCATATGGCCCTTCACCAACATGGGATTCTTCTTCCTATGGTCCTTCATCAGAAATTCCATCGGAAACTCATGCACAACCAGCAGATAAACAAAATCTACAAAGGAGATACTCCCGAATAGCTGACAATTATAATTTGCTTGATGAGGTATGCTTACTCTCCTTGGTTTTTGCATACCATGTATGTTGTTAAAAATTAAGGGTATGCTATTTTGCACTTTCAGGACGATTTGTTGTCATTTCTTTTAAATGGATTTGAAGTCATATGGTTTTTTTCTTCCATTTATCAGATATGTGCCTTATATTATATAACTTCTTCCTACTTACTTTGGTCTTTAGATTTTTTAAACCCTAGAAAACATTTCAATTTAGTGGAATGCATAATTTGAACTAAAAAATAAAGCAGATTCTCGAAATCATGTTCAGTAGTATGAGTATAATTCTATAAATTCAAGACAGCTTAGTAGTCTTTTTAGTTCAACATAGTACTCAACATTTTGACCAAATATTTGGTCATTTTGTAATGCTCTAACAAAATGGCTTTGCATGGGTTTGGATGTACCTCATTATGACATTTGAGTAGTAAACTTATATTATAGCATGTATTTCATTGTTAATTGGCCCAATAATTTATGGTTGTAAACGCCCTTGGGATTCAACTATAATGTGTTTGTACTACTAATAACTTATTCCTTTTCTTCTTTCATCATTTTATTAGAGAGTTGTGTTCCCTTATATGAGTTTATTATTGTTGAATTCAATATTTTGAACATGCATTTTTGAACTAAGTTTGATTTCAGACAATTTTTGGTGTTCTGATTTTTTTGTCAAGTTAAAAATTGTAAATGTTTGCATACAACCTATTCCTTTTCTGGGGGCATAAAGATGTTATGTGTTGGTTTAAAATTATTCTCTTTGAAAGGTCAAGGATAACTTATAAATCTATCTTCCCAAGGGACAATTATTAATTGCAATGAACTCTGATGTTAAATTAAGGGTAAATGAGGGTGTTATAGATAGTGTTTGGAATACATGTGCAGAGTTTGACATGGATGTTCTATGAAATTCGGCCAACCATACACTGACAAAAATGTAGTTACTCAAAACATTTCTTGAAAGATATAGTAGTTTTGTTGGAGATTCACTGATTTTTTTTTTAACTTTGTTGTAGGTGACTGGAGCTCTTGCACAAGCTGGCCTTGAATATTCTAACTTGATTGTGGGTATTGACTTCACTAAGAGAAACGAGTGGCCAGGTAAGTTATATAACACATGATCCTGAAGTTTTAAATGTCATAATTTTCATGAAATTTTAAAAATTTAAAACAAGCAATCTGCCTTTATCCAAATGTGGTTAGCTTCGTTTATTTGAGAACAAGAACTGTTAATAGGTTTCTGTAAACATATCATATGTACTGATTATAGTTTTTATGGGTCTTTTAGATGAAGTTGATAATTCTGCAAGAATTTTAGACTTTAAAGCAATTCAAATCAAATTGATCACTTTGACATTTTTTAATGGATTCTAGGTGCAAGGTCCTTTAATAGTCGAAGCTTGCACCCCCTTCGAGATACTTGAAACCCTTATGAACAAGCAATATCTATAATTGGGAGGACCTTATCTGCTTTTAAGGAGGACAACTTGATCCCTTGTTTGGGTTTTGGGGATGGCAAGTTTTGATCTCTATTTTGATAAAAAAAAATTGTTTAAATTTTACTCAATCTATTTTTCTTATGTTGGTCAATATGAATTCCAACAAATGAGCAATATGGTTGTTGCTAATAATGCATTGTTATTTCATTTCACAGATTCAACACATGATCAACGTGTGTTTAGATTCTATCCAAATGATAGGCTATGCAATGGATTTGAAGAAGCATTGAGATGCTATAGGGAGATTGCTCCACATCTTTGACTAGTTGGTTAGTTAATGAAATTTTGACATGCCACCCGAAGATATGAAGATTAAATTTCCTTTAGCATATCAAATCCTTAAATATTGAAAAGAGTTTATGAATGGTTTATTTGATATTTGTATGTATTGTATATATCCATGTTTTCTTATACATTTCTTCTTTGTTCTTTTTTTCTGCAGGGCCTACATCTTTTTCCCCAATGATTGAAGGAGCAATATGTATTGTGGAACAAAGTGGTGGGAAGTACCATATTCTTGATAATTACAAATGGACGGGTTGCAAATATTCTTTATACAAATTGGTTATCAAACCAAACTATTAGTTTGGTTGAATGGAATGTTTTGTCTGTTGTCTATTTATTCAAAAATTTTGGTATTTTTTGAATAATTTATACCATATACCTTCAGAATGGGTGTACTTATTGTTTGTAGGAATTGTTGTTTCATTTCTGCAATGAGAATTGCTTTCCTAAGTTATGACTATGGCCTTTACGTTGCAAATATTTTATCCTTATTTTGAATCTTAATGAGTCTTCAAGTCACTCTTAGGGGAAAGCTTTTTGCAGTCATTATTACTGTTTTGGTTCTAAAGTTTTAATACAAACTTTTGTGAATTATGATAATGGCCTTTATTTGTGCTGTAAAGTTTTACATTTCATTCTTGTTTTGGATCTAGAGTCCTAGACAAACTGAGAATGTTCACGCCCTCTTAGGTACAAGCTTTCTGCACTATTTATAGTATAAACATTGAGCATGGTTGTTCTTGTTGTTTGTAGACATTGTTGTTGCACTTATGCATTGAGTGTGGTTTTTATTAATTATGATCACAACCTTTCTTTATGCTGAACAATTTTTGTCCTTGTTTTGGATCTTGACAAAAATCAGAATCTTCAAGTCCTCTTAGGCATGAGATTTCTATAGGTGATCTCATTAACATATGGCTGTTAATTTTGTGTAGGTAACAAGAAGCGTTGGTGCTGAAAATGGACAACTGAGTACACAAGAACATAACACAGTCAGTGGAATAGTGGAAGCCATGTAATCATATCAATACAATAATGTAGTGTCATTTTTTAAATTATGAAGCTCACAATATTTAACATTGAATATATCACTTTCTTTGCTGTGAATATCGACTATCAATTGTCTTAGTTGGAGTGCGAGATGGGCCTTGGGACATGATGCAACAATTCGATGATAATATTCCAGCTTCAGCGTTTGACAACTTCCAGGTTATCTGATGTTTCTTTTAAATGAAAATGGAGAGAAATGATATGATTTAATTTGTGATTTTGTACTTTTATTATTTTCCTAGCTCAAATTGTACTTTCATTTTGGTTTTGCAGTTTGTGAACTTTTACGGATATTATGTCGAAGAATGTCCCTCAATCTAGGAAGGAGACCGAGTATGCTATTGCATCACTTATGGAAATACCATCTCAATACAAGGCCACCCTGTATATTCAAATACTAGGGTAATTTTGAATTTCTTTACATCATGTTCTCCATCTAACAGTATATTAGCGATATTTCTTTAGAGAAAATAAGTTGAATCTATAGTTTTCTTATCGAATGATTCCAAAATAAGGGTAGTTATTGTTGTTTATTCTTTTTAAGAAGTTTTTGTAGTATCATTGACAAATCCCTATATGTTCTTTTTGTTTAAGTCAAGAAGCTTGGGATGTATATTCAAATAAAACAATGATATCCCTCGTTTAGAACAACCTACTACAGCTAACAGTGAAACATAAATTTCCAAGGTTATTTTTTTAAGTTGATATGATACTCTTGAAGGCCTCTTTAAAACCTCTTTTCACAGCTCAATATGTAAAGATTCCTCTGATCCACCTAAAAGTTTCTATACACTGTCCATTGAATCCATCCATTAAAGTGTGTAATTACATCTACATAATTCTTGCTACTTGTCCCATAGGCTAAGATTTCACTATCCTAGTTTTAGCTTACTTTAATTTAACCTCTACCAACAGGATTACTAAAAAGTGACAGGTTCAGGAACAAAAGTCATATCCATAGTTGTTTTATATTGTAGTTATATTTAAATATTGTTACAAGATTCCAAAATGCGGAAACCTATGGAATGTATTTCCAAGGGCCATATTTCTTTAGGTAACTCTCGTAACAATTTTTTTTTTTTTTTTTTTTTTGATCTTCTGCATTCATGTGTATAGTTCAATTTTCACATTGATTGGTATTCTTGATAGTATGCATTCCTTCTCTTTCACTCTCTTATGTCTTCCTCAATTTTTCTCTGCAACTTGTGGGGGCATGACATATGTTTGTAATAATGTGGATCCCCACAGATGCGAGTTTTACAAACTTATCATTTTTTGCAGGACTGTTTGGGCTTCTTGTAACTTAGTGTTGCGGTTATTCTAGATTTGCATAGGTAGGTCTCATGGCCTCTACCACATCATGGCTATGTTCATTTTTGAAACTTTGCAACCTTCCTTTGTGGACATTAACAATTAGTCTTGTGGTCTCCTTGCACTCTGCAAATATTCATGGTGCAGTTTGCAACTTTATATGTCTTGTAGCTTGTGACTAACTTAACTACCCATGAATTCTACACCAGTGTTCCATGAGGACGCACACTCTGCATTTCCCATGTCTTGGGCATGGGGGGGGTTGGAAAAATGTTTCACAACGTCTCCCTTTATTTGAAACGTTGCAAAACACAGGGTGAAAGTCCCGTCTAGATGCAGGACATGTTAGAACTTTGATTACATTTTGAATTTTTGCTTTCTCTTATAGAATGGAACCTTTTCATTCTAATTTGCAATAAATTGATTTCTTTGCATTGATCTTACCATATAATTTTTACTATTGTTGGGGTTGACCCAGCTATTATGGGAGTTGACCCGACTGTTGCAATACCGACAGCAGTGAAGGCAGATGGGCTAGAAATTGATGATATTGATCTACTTGAGATAACGAGGTAAAATATGGATTTTATTTATAAATCAATTTTATTTTTTGAGGATTGCTTCTAGTTGATCAAAATATTGTTGATTGATTTGATTATAAAATTCTCTCAGGCATTTGCCTCGCAATTCACATATTGTAGCCAGAAATTGGAACTAGACCCTGAAAAAGTAAATGTTAATGGAGGAGCTAATGCCCTTGGTCATCCACTTGGAGAAATAGGTGAATATTTCCACTAGTCATAAATTTTCAGGAATTTCTATTGCAATTGTTGGAGATTTATTTAGCTTAGGCTATGAAATTAATTTTAGTACAATTTCAAATGGCATTGTTTTCTTTTATGATTTAGGAGGGGTGTTATTCGGTACATATTATATCTGTAGTTGATGTTTGCACCATGCCATTAATTCCATGTCATCATTTTTATTTTGTATATTTATGTTATTGATGGTAAAATGAAATTGGTAGTTGATCATCGTTGTAGAAAGGTCAATGTTCAAGAAATTTTACCCTTTTGGCTAATTACATTACTAGGCTGTGAGTGTGCATGTGGGTGTGTGTAGACTTTTAAGGGTCCAATAGTTCATGTTACCCATTCTCACCCTACTAACCTACCATATATAAAAATGTAATAGAAATGCATTTATTTCACCAGTTTGATCTGTCAGAAAGTGTTTTAAACTTTTGCACTTATATTTCTGTTCATAGCATACATATTGTTTTAAGATGGGACAAATATTGTGAAATTTTATATATGAGGGGATCATGTTCAATATCTTAAAAATCGTTCGAATTGACCAAGGACTCTTAATTCAATTCAGTTCTTTCTGAGATAAAGTGACCTTTCACCTTCATATGGAAAGGTGTGTTTAATAGAACAAGGGCATCTGTTAGGGCTATTGATTTTCATCTCATGTTTAGTATCATGGTGTCTAGGGGATCGTTGTGTAGAAACCTTATTGCATGAAATGAAACATAGTGGAAAGGACTGCAGGTTTGGAGTTATATCGATGTGTATAGGTAATTACATATTCTTCTCAATGCAGATGGTCTTTTATGACATTATTTTTTATCACTTTTAACTATTAATGGAGCAATTCCTTTGCATCATTGTTAACTTGTTTAAGATTTTCGTTGATTCTGCTAGGCACTGGGATGGGAGAAGCAACAATATTTGAATGCGGTAGTGTTGTATATCAGCTATGCAATGCTCTATCAATCAAGGATCATACCTCGCTATTAAGGGATGCACAATAGAAAACAATATTTTCATGGAGCCTTGAAGGGTCTTAATTTATCTCCTTTTTAATGGACTCATTTCAGGGGTTCTGGTTAACCTTTTACTGGGATGGAGTTTCTATCCTATGGCCTGTATTGAGATTTTATGGTTTATGAAATTTTCCACAGCATGGTTTGGGAAAGAAATATAATAATGGCCATTTTTTTAAATATTTAATCTAGATTCTAGACTCTTGTTTGAATTATTGTGAGTGAGACAAAAAAGATGGATATGATTTGAAATGGTACTACTTTATGGGGCTTCATAGCATATGAAATGTAAACTAGCACAGATTCATCATAATCCCAGAACTATTAAACATTGATAGGGAAAAAAAGATTGAGGTGTGAACCTCCTGGCACTTAGTACATCCCAGGTTAAGATGAATCTATGATAGTGTGTGTAGTTTGGCTCTCTTTTAGGAGCATTGCATGAAAATAAATGAAGTAAATGGATATACTCCCCCTTCTGGATCATAGAACACAACACTTCTCTCAAGGAAACTACTACTTGTGTAATGGAAATGGAAGGAATGAATCTTTGTAGCAAGTCTCTATTCATTCCCTCTAAACCAAAGGACAATCTGTACTCACCTTGAGCTCCCTGAAGATCATAGAAACCTATCTTCAATGCCTCCCTAAACATCATTTCACTTGGTTGTTCTGAACATTTGTTTGAGAACCTTACCTTAATGATTATCTTCTAGCCAAAATATCCTCCATCCATGCAATCTCTTTCATTGATTGGAGAATCACAACAATAGCAATGTTGCATACAGGGGTCTAATTTATCATACCTTCTACTTCCACCATGGAATTCTGATATTCAGCTTGTCGATTCTCCAAGGCTGCGTTAATTCTGGGCATGGTCCTCGCTAGTTCCCTAACGGTCATCTCCTCCTGTATGGTATGAATATTGCTAACACTCTCCTTCTAATTTGGACAGACTGAAGCATAGTGTCGGCCATTACACTCCCAGCACTTGATAGTCTCTTTGCGCTCAAATTTCTTGGTAAAATTTCCATGATTATTTGCAAATTCCTTACCTTTAGAATTATTCTTATTGTTGGGTGTATTGTTATTATTTCCTTGGAATTTCTTGTTATTAGGATAATTTATCGCCTTATTATTCTTAGAATTTATGTTAGGCACAAAATCCTTCTTCTTTTGTTCAAACTGATTATTATTTTTCTTAGCCTTCCAGTTGGCCAAGCTTTCCTTCTTCCAATTCTGCTCAAAACAGAAGTTAGCTTTTCTCATAGCTTCTTCCAAGGTCTTTGGTTTATCATATTCAATCCTATCCTTAATATGATAAGGTAAATAGTTGAGGAATCGATGTACCTTTGGTTTCTCATCTACAAGGTATGGTACATACCTAAGTAGACTTAAGAACTTACTGTTCAGATCCTTCATTGTCATTGATCCTAACTTCAGCTCATAAAATTCTTTTGCTCTTTCCTCATAATATTGCTCAAATAGAAATTTCTTTTAAAATACCTCTTAAAGGTACTCCAGTTTACATTTTTCTCTTTTATTCCCTTAACTCTTTCCAAGCCCTGCCACCAAATGTCAGCCTTTCCTGATAGGTTATAAATAGCCATTCTAGCCTTTAACTGGTTAGAATAGTTATATATTTGGAAGTACTTCTGCATCCTAGATAGCCAAGATTCAGCTTCCTCCCCCTTCTCAGTCTCTCCATTGAAGGTTGGTGGTTTTATCTTTTTGAATTCCCTGGAAATCTCCTCATAAGGTTTGTATTTCCTCTTTTTAGTGTACAGATTATCATCACTACTATCACTGGCAGAATGGTAATTTCGTTGTTCACCCAACACTTCAGAAGATGAACTACTTTCAGTTTTAGTATGTTTCATATTTTTAGATTTACGTTGATGACTTGTATCTTCTGATTATGTTCTTCTACCCCTACCTTCAGTTTGAAACTTTTCAGGTAGAATCTGATTCTACTCTTCTTGAGCCCTCAGAATCCTTTCATTTTCTCACTTTACAGACTCCATTTCAGATTTTAGGTCTTTTATAGTTTGTAACAATTCTAAGGAATTGATAGTTAAATCCTCCGGTATAGGATCTCTTGGTAAATTTCCTGGTTCAATAACTGGAGATTCCTCCTCTGCATACTCTTCTAGCCTTTCCATACCTGTCCGTTAAACTTCAGAAAACAATTCTCTGTTTGAATAACATTTAAAAGAAAATACGTCAGCATAATAATTCAGTTTACTGTTTCCTAAAATTTATTTGGGTATCATCAAGGCCTAGTGTTTGAACCTTGTGCTCTGATACCACATGTCAAAACCCCAAATTTTCACAAAAATTTAAAATTTTTGAAATACATAAAATGCTGAGACTGCAGTTTACTAACAGCTAACAGTTAGCAATAAAAGAAACAGATACCAGATTAATGTATACATAATCTCGATTATGTTAAATCAACATTCTACTCTTTGATACAAGGTTAGGTTTAACTTGTGCAATATTTCTTCTTTTAGTTTACTGATGAGTTTTTATTTATGACAAGTAGGTGGAACTGTCTTTGGATTCCGGGTCTTACTTAGCGTTTAAGTTAACGCAGAAAGCTTAGGTTTTACAAGTATGAAATATCGAGTAACGTATTTAATTTCAATAAGCATCCAGTAATATTTCTATTTGCAAATAATAAGCTTAGTCAATAAGCTGCTGTAATCCAAACAACTTCTGTAAGGTAAAAACAATTTGTTTTCCTCGGTTGTTATTGTAGATGAAATTCAGATGAGTGTGTTTCTTCCTTTAGAGTACATAGCGACAGTAAACTACTTTCTTTGGCTCTTTAACGTTTCATCTTATCTGTTTGATAACTTTTATTTTCAATATGCATATCCTAGCATTTCCATGATACATTTCTCACATTTAAGTTCTGTTTACAAACAGCTTCCAAGATTGGTGGTTTTCTTATAGAGCCAATCTTCTATCTTATGTTAAAATCAGTATTTTGTTTTAAACATAAAACCATTTTTCCCAAGTGATGAGAAACAACCAAATTCTATAAATAAGATCTTATTGATCTGAACTAAGTAAAAGAGTTCATAGCAATGTTCTTATTTTTTCACCTTGCCCACTTTATAGTTTACTATCATTAGCTTTGATAAATTTCCATAAGTCTTATAAAACTGCATACACTTATTTGTTATTAAACATATATAAGTTTTAACATTGTTCATCTTGCAACATGTTTAAGAATTTACTCAAATGATGCTATGCGATGTTCTCAACTTGAATGTGGTTTGTAAAAATGCATGCCCACAATGCAAGAGAAACTATAACTATCTGATAGTCTTCTTACATCAATTAACTACACTATTTATTTGAGAAAATGATTTCATACAAAGCTTGTATTATTATTGGTAACAACTTAGTTAATAAAATACTCCTATCGAAATAACTTTGTTGATATATTATTTGGTGGGTTATAACCATTCTACAAAGGGTTAATACATATGTATATTATACATATTCCAACGATAAGATGTTAATATATGCTTTTAACTTATCCCCACTATATTTACTAGCATAGATTATATTATTGAAATATAATTTCCAATGATTTTACTAGCATAGTTTATAACATTGTTTTACCAATATACAATGATTTTTAGATCATGGGATTATGGCTAAGTCGTGTGCTAGGTCAACGTTATTATAACGTTCCACTTCATGCCAATGATGGGCTAACTATTATACGTTTATGCATATGTATTAAGATATGATCACCGGGAAAATAGTAAGTTTTATGTAGTTTAAAATATCATTTGGTAAAATAATTTGGATATGATTTGGTCACAGGGAACTATGGAGAGTCGACTCACTGCATGAATAATATTTTTGCGGCCACATGGTAAGCTTTTGGCCATGTAGTGGACATATATAAAACCATCAACTCTAACCCTTGGCTTATTCTCATTGCAACTTTTGCGTTGGGCCTTCGAGCTGCTCTGCAAACTCCTATGGTGGTCGTGAGTGAATTTCAGCTATCAGTGGCTCTAAAGTCTGTATATGTCGTGCCATACTTCCCTTGAGCTCAGTCCTGCTACCCAAATTCCATCGTGGTTCCTTTTTACTCTGTCTGGGTTCATTGTCCTCCTTGCAATTGGTTTTACAGCTCGCCTGTAGCTTCCTTTGTTTCCCTTCTATCCTGGTATGTCACTGTGTGGAATGTTGAGCTTAATGTGACCGTTTGATAAGCTCCTTCATTGTAGGTTTTGTTTGGGAGTTTACTGTCACACCTAGCATGCTGGTTACAGCTCCAACTTCATGGTTGTTGACTCCTTTGTGGTTGTTGCCCAGGCTTGTCTTTGTCATTGCTACTAGCGTAATTTGAACCCCGCCCCATCGTTTCCATCCTCAGTGAGTATGAGGGTTTGGCTCTGCTTAACCCTGGTTACAGTGCTGCTATTTATTCATGGCTCCATCACTTTTACTTCGGCTAAGGTAAATTTCTAAGTTAAAACTAGCAGTGGTTTGAAATATTCATTCTGCACATAAATTCTTTTGTTTTTAATTAAATTTGGTTCTTAATGTGCAGGGTTAAATTCGCCTCCACTCTCGACAATGGCACTTCTCAAAAGGCTCCACGTTCGGTCCATGGTAAGTTCTGGTTTCGAAATATGGTTCTCCCTGCTTGTACAGACCTTTGTAGTTAGAAGAAGTCACATCCATGTCATTTTCAGTATTGGGTTGTTGTTCTTCGTTTAATAGTTGTTTTTTTGGTTTTAACCCTTGCTTTTAGAAGGGTGCCTCTGGCTTCAACGATGTAACTTGTAAAGTTCTTCTTTACAAAATATCTTACAGTGTTGTAATAATATATTTGTTAATACTTGTTTATAAAAACACTCCATATTACGATATGGGTGCTCGGCTTTTAGCTGGATTTTGTACTATGTTAAGTTTTGTTTAAGTTTTGCCTTCGGGCTCGTGGAAGCAATGGGAAATCCTTAAGACAGTTTGTCTTTGACTTAGATTTTCTTCACCTGTGTATGATTTTGTAACTCTGTGTAAATGAAATGAATTTCATTTTAATGCTAATTATAAAATAAGCTATATATTTACCCTAGGTTATGACTGTAATTATTTTGGATAGTAAATGAATATTGGATAACTGTTTTCTCAATAAACGAGCTAGGTTTTTTTTTACCTTATTTAATTAATTCTTAACGTTATTAATTTATATTAGTTTGCTGTTAAAGGATTCGAGACTATTTTCAGTCATAATGCTTCTATTTAATGGCTCAAGGATTTTAGAATTAGGGTTTCCTGAAAGCAATCTCTTCAGTTTGTTTAAGTAGGTTCTTTTAATTGTAATACTTATTGTTTAAGTCGATATTATTATCTCTATATTATAATATCCTAAATTTGTATCTGCGCATACCTTTCATTTATATAGGCTATAATCAGTATGCATTAGTTCAGTTTATTCAGTCATATTATTTCTAAAAGCTTATCTATTTTTCCTTTAAAAATATAAAAGGAATAAAATAAGGGTTTTCGACCTTGTAATTACTCTTTTAATGTACATTCTATTTGTAAGACTTAAGAACCATTCCTTGTTGAAATAATCATTTACTTTTAATGCTGATTATTATCATGATTTATAGTTGTTTTTATTTAATACATTAGAATTAGGGTTTGTTAAGTGCCTTGATAAAAGGTATCTAACTTAATACCATATTTAAAGTTTACATATTTGTAAACATAGATAGTTATTATAATTAGTATAAAAACTAAGAGGTTCTAGTTTTTAAATCTTTACTTAACAGAATATAATAGAGTGGTTTTTATCTAAGTTATTTTTACTGCCTCTGTTACAAGTTAAAGGTAAAATTACAAAGTAAAGTATTGTATAAGAATAATAACCTATTTACTGGAATAACTTGCTAATAAAATAAACCTACTACCTGTAGAGTATTATGGTTATTTATTTGCTAGCATTCTTATTACAAGAGTCTGGTTTAATCAATAAACTTAACTAGACAGATTAATATTCTTTTTCTGGGAACAACTACATGCAGAAAGAAATGATTCCAATATTATGAAATACATAATAACTCTATTCATTTCAGATTTCTATCGTATCCTTCATCTATTTTAAAATATACTGCCTGTGCTAGAGTACGGTCTGGTCCATTTCAGACGTGGAAAAACATAGTTAGGATTATTTTTCATCAATTATAGATTCAATATTAAAATAACTAAAGGATTACAATCTATACCAGTTCACTACTAAACATTTAATCATTCATTAATCATTCAGTTTCACATATAAACTCTTAACACAGTAAAATAAAAGACTGTAGAACCTGTTTATGCTGGACAACAACAGCGTTGCGAGGCCATTCCTCCCTACCAACTCTTGGAGAGTGCTCAAACAATGTCTCCTCAGGACCCCTGAGCCTGTTCCTAGTCTCCTTGGCTGAGAACTAGTGGAGCAAGCAACAATATACTTGTCAAATGACTTAGTATTCACTCTGCACTTCAACAGTAAGATCCTTCAGCTGAAAAGCTGCACTAGATCACGTTTGTAGTTTACCCCTCAAACACTTTCCACAAAATTCCCTTCCCAATGAAATCCTCTAAATTACATTCACCCGAATGAACACTTCCCTGGAATGAGCAGCCTCAGCTCTCTTTAATGGGCATTTTTATTAAGATTGCCTAGGTCTTTTGGGTCAATTGTCATTAACTGAGCCACCTGCTCTAATCCCACTTTCTTGGGGATCATGACCCCAAATGTAAGAAGTTTGCCACCTGCAACATTGGAAGTGTTTGAGGATGCTGCCACTTGTCTATTTGCTCTCCACCCAGTCTTTTCCACCAACTTGACCAGTAAACACTCTTTTAACATCTCTCCCAAGCTGTTGTCTCCACTTTTATTTATTTATAATTAAAATATTCAGAATTACAGTCAACATCCTTGACTCTGATGAGTGATCAATTACAACTTAGCATAAAATTTAACATATTGTCTTCAATAAAATCAAATATGATAGTATTATTTTTGCAAAATTGGGGCATGTGACAAGAGGATATCAATCCCTCTCAGGAGAATGAGAATGCAGTGTTGAGTCTACAGTTAGCACTTGTTCCACTCCCCTTGGAGTGTAGAGTCCAACATCCATGACAAAGAGAGAGGCCCTTGATGTGTGTACTGAAGGAAAAGACCTACCATATTCAAATAAAGTTATGTTTTTCATGGGAGACTCTACTTCCCAAAAAAATTTACATGCCACAAACAATGATTTTGCAATTGAACACAAAGAAATTGGAGGTAAAGATGAAACCCTTGTGAAAAATGATTGCATTGATTTGGGAATTGGAGAGCTAGAGAAGGAAATATCCCGTCTTACACAAAAACTAGTAGAATTGAAATTGCAAAATGCTTATGAGACACCATCCTAAGTAATTGGTATTCAACACAAATCTAGTGACAAAAACACACCAGTGAGAATTGAAAATAAGATAGATACAAGGAATGGTCCTCGAGAAGGGAGTTCTGAGAAGAGAAAAAAAAGGAAGGGTTGTCTCTGCTAAATTTCTTCAATATAGTTTGAAAGCCCAACCAAGAATTAAGAAACATAATAATCAACGCATTGCACAAGAGACGCAAGATATAATATTTGTAATCTTTTGGTATTTAAAATGGCTACGACCGTGAGGCAATTCAGCACCTACTGAAACAAAGAGCGCCAACTGCTATCTAGGACCCTGCCTAGTTTTTTTTAGATCCTGCTAAGAAAAATAATTGCAAGACCCAACTTGTAGTTAATGCACACATTTGTCACATTACATCGCATACAACATCATGAAATCAATCTCATCATTACAGCTCTGTTCATCATTCTCATATCAACATTCTTCCTGTAGGTTCATATTCATTCTGTCCAGCATCATGTCTTCATCATTCTATTCATTTCTTTTATCAACTTTGTCAAGCACTTGTCCACAATTTTTAGTGTCAGTCAGTCATCTAGGGTTTGATGTTTATCAACACTGATAACCTATCATTTCATAATCCATCAATTGGTCCAATGCCTAGTAAGCATGTCACTGTAAAAGACTAATCCAAGTAAACTCAGGTCTGTGCATGTGATCTGCACAAAGAGGTTTGTAAAAGGGAGGAGTTGAGATCACAAATCAACCAAGAAGAACTTGGATTTGTGATGAGGTGTAGAACACAAGCTCCAAAAACAAGAAAACCATTCTATGTTTGCTGCCACTGTTTTAATTCTGATGTCACCTTTTAACCCACGAATTTCACCCATATACCAGCGAGAAACCTCAGTCAGAACATCCTTTGTTAACCCCAAAAAAATCCACTGCTGCTGCCTGTCTGAAATTAGAGTTAGAGGTCACCATATTCACTGCAGCTTCCTCAAATCAATTATGTCCCAAAAATCAGCACTAAACAGACTTCAAACAAATGTCAAAACTCAAGTCTATGTCTACCTTAGTCCACCAGTAAAACACCCTAAATTCAGAGCTTGATCTTCACCGAAAATCCACTACTAAAATGAGGACGTCGGCCTGTTATTTATAGTGATTTTCCATAATAATTTTACTAAGATAACAATGCAAATGCTATTTTAAAGTAATATTTTATTGTTTCACAAATTTGGGAGCCGACCTGCTTGGGTTTTTATTTATTTATTTACACTTTATATTTAATACACCTATCACCTTGTTAATGGACCAACACGTCCTTCTAATGGGCATATACTAGTTCACGTATATTGTTTTATTTGCATGCTTGTTTTAATCTGTCTTCACACAACCATATTAAAGTCCACATTAGTAACTTAGGGTTTTATTAAGAAACTATGAGAGAAAGAGATCCTTCATAACTACAAGGATAGACAACAAGGAATTCCAAGAATGCATATGAAAAAGAGTGTATATTCTAAGCTCCAACACATGTAAGGATGTGAAGACACTTGTAAGGGATTCTCAACCATACACATGGGCATGGGGTACTTTACCATAATCAACATATGTACATTTATCTCACTAAGTATTTCTTTCCATTAGTCTTGTCCTTTGTTCCATGTCTTGACTCTTTTTCATGTCATCTTTTCCTTGTCCTTGCTTACCATCAGCCTTGTCCTTTGTCTTGTCACCTTGCAATGTCATCATCCTTCTCTTCATTTACCAATTTAGCTTTTGTCATTAATGTGTTGTCATCAATTCCAAGCATATTCATCAATCTCTCCCTTTGTCATTGATGTAAAATTCAATTACTCTCCCCCTTTGACAATCATTTATCCATCAAAAGCTTCATAATGCCCACAAAAAAATTCTCTTTAAATACATCATGAAATTATATGTTGAGTTTGATCTTGCCATCTTCAATTTTTTTTTTATTCTCCCCCTTTCAACTAGACTTGCTTGCTTCCTTATTAAGTATGTTGATTTACCTTTTGAACTGGTTCCCCCTATCAATCACATCATTACTCAGATCATCAAATCCCTTTTCAAATCAAGCTTAATTTTCTTAAAAATGTGCTTCTGTAGATGTTTCAAGATTTTCAAGCTCCACCACATCATGTATGCTGTTAATACCAATTGATACCAAATTCAAGTAAATTGATCCCAAATGATGTTCAAGTAATTTTGCATGCTCTCCTTTTTGGCTGCTTATCAATAAAAATTTCATTGTTGTTATTCAAACCAAATTGATCATAGGCTTGTGTTCTATGCTGCTGTAGGTGATTTTCTTGTTATCACAACCCTATTTCCTTCGTATTTTGACAATCTTACAATAATGTCCTTGTGAAATTCCTTCTTAGAAAACTTTCTGTTGAAGCAACCTGAGATGATTCTATGTAAGCCCATGGATGCCTTAGTTGTCAATCATAAAATGTAAGCATGTATCAATTTCCAGACATAACTATACTTCCTTTGCTATCCATGATCTCCCTTATCAAGTATGGTGTTGTAGCTGCTTTAAACAGGCTTCATTTTCTTCATCGGTAACTATGCTATCAGCTTCAATATGTTGTAGCAATGTTTTTCATGTCAATTTGATCAACCCCTGTTTTTGTGAGACTTCTCATATGCTGTTGATTTCAGTCATTAAAATTATGTATTGGACTTTGTTAGAGTCATCTTCTGGGATAATATTCTTTTGTACCAATAACCAAATGGACAGCTGAATTGATATTTTATATATTATGTTGTAGATTCAAATATTGATCAAGATTAGACCCTTGTTTTTCAAGGCCCGTCCTTATCACTTTTAGACAGTCTGAATATGACTTGAATTATTATTCTTTGTGCACATTGGTAGCCAAAGTTAGATTCAATCTTTGAATTCACTGTTATGAGTGCTTGCTCAAAACTGCTTGGTATTGGTATGTTTTTCATACTACACATCAAATATCTTTGTTTTCAAGTTCTCCAATGACGACTTCTACAATAAAAATTTATAATCAAGTTTTCTAACATCATTTACAAGGTTTTTTATCTCAGGATGTTTCGACCTTCGAAATGTGTCCTTCCCTTTCTTTCAGATTTGTCCCACACGTCACTGTTGAGAACATTCTTTTTATACTATTGCTTTTCTTCTCCTTCAATTACATAAATCACTTTGGTCATAACCAAAACATTTAACCATTGTACATACACCAAGGTTAGAATATTATGTGTCTTGATGTTTTCATAATTCCTTTGTCTTAGCTTCCTTTGTTCAAGATACTTCAAATCTGTCCTTGTGTACACAACATCAGTATGTAGTATTTAAATTGTCTTATATATATATATATGATACCTCCCCTATCACTCAATGTTCTTCATTTGTGTGTCTTTGTCTCATTTGCATTAGTTCTGCTGCTTCAAGCTTCATCCATCTTCTTTTGATTTTCATTCGTGCTCACTGAGATAATCCTAAGCATGTATTTGATAAAACTTCTTCTTTGAGCTGAGTTGAGTTTTGTGATTACAATTGATGCCTTTGTACCACCAAATTTTGAACTACAAAGGACACATGTAGCTACCTTATTGCTTCAAGAGATTTGTACTTCTAAGGTCTCCTTATTACAATGTCTTTGGATTCTATTTTACAAATGACTCAAATTTTAATCATCATCAAACTCTTTTTAAATCAGGCTCTTTAAAATTGTATTCCTTCAACATATTCCAAGTATAAACATTGTGTTCATATATATGCTTCCTTTATACTACTGAGTGTACCAAACTGTAACTATTCATTTGCATACTTTCCTTAAATATTTCTTCTTTCCATAGGGTCACCTATCAAACTATTTTCAACCAATGTTAAAGAGAGAAACATCTAACATCTTGAATTAAGGAGTTTCTTATTATATCTCCCCGTTACACATGCATATCTTGTTTTACACTTCAACTACGATCCTTGGACCTGGTTTTTCCTTGGAGAGCCATTATTTACCTTTTGAGTTCATCCTCCATAATGAAATCATAGTATACTCAAAGTCTTTGGAATAATTTAAGTATGATGGATTTCCATATGGCAGCCACCTTCACCTTTTGTGCATTGATCTTCAACTTCATTTAGATCCAAAAAAATATTTTTTCTTACCCTTACCTTAGAGTGTCCTTGGCTTATATTGTTTGTCTTTTGATCTTCAATTTTTCCTGCGTTATACTTCTTACATGATTCATTAGTTCTCCTTGCTAATGTATATGATGGGATTCTCCTAGGTTGACTCCTTTGACTTGGGAATTCTTTATCCTTGTGACCAAAGCCACTACATAAGTAGCACCTCATTGTGTGATAGTTGGAAGCGATATGGCCAAGATGATTACATGTTCAACACCTAGCTTTGTCATTAGGGCTTCCAACACTTCTTATTCCATTGTATCTACATTCCATAGCCTTATGACTAAAATTAGAGCAAGAAAAACAATAGCCATTAAATCTATTTTCATACCTTGGACTTGGATTCCATCTTGAAGCTACTTCTCTTCTTTATTTGCTTGGAGGTGAAAAACTAAGTTCTTGATGCATACTTGATCTTTGAACTTCTTTGTTGTCATGTGTAGGTACATGAGGAGGAGCTTTGCTTTCATATTTGGTCATTGAGCAACTCGCTTTGGGAGTCTCAGGAGACCATAGTCCAACCTCTGATTTTTCCTTTGTTTTGTTGTAGCCAAGACTGGATTTGTCAAATGTGGGTCTTTGACTATCAAAATCTCATCCAATATGGCTAAACCATTTGTGAAATTCACATGTACATTTAATTTTCCAATCTTCATCTTGAGTCCAACCACTTCCATTTCTAGGTGCTCACAAATCTTCTCCTTTTCATCCAATTTGTCCTTCAAGACTTCCTCTATCCTTTTCGATTCTTCTAACTGAGTCTTTAGCTCAACATCTGCCTTCCTTATTTCTTCAAATTCTTCATCAAACTCTTCTTTTTCTTCTATTTGACTAATCAATTCAATCTTACTAATTAGAGGAAATTTCAACTCAAAATGGGCCTCCTAAGGAAAATTAATAAAATAATAGTTAAAATAATAAAATAATATTAATTAATTTTGGAGGAAAAAAAGAAAAAAAACTACTTTTTTGTTTGTATTTTCGACATATCTCCCTGTGTTTTTAATCAAATTTCAATAGGGAGAGCTCGTTGGATGTGGAATTATATTCCGCATCCAACAAGTACCCACTTGGCATACTTTTGATGGACCCCGCTACCCCAAAATCAAGAAATACCTAAAAAAACGTTATAAGGTATTGCTTGTTTTTGGGGTTGTGGGGTCCTTCAAAATTATGCCAAGTGGGTACTCGTTTGGATGTGGAATTTAATTCTGCATCCAATGATCTCTCCCAATCGAAATTTGAGTTAAAACACAGGGACATATGTCGAAAATACAAAGAAAAAAAACTAGTTTTTTTATGATACCTATCCCAAAATTTATATTAAAATTTTTTTTAAGACCTATATGGTATTTCAAATTTAAAGCAATTTCATTGGTTAACACATGATGACATGGAATTTAAATTTGAATTTGAGACTGAGTTTCTTGAGTAGATCCACATACTTCTCATGGTACTTTTCGAAGGACCCCAAAATCTTTCTTTTAAGTCTCAGATTGTATCTGACATCAATGTCTCCTAAAAGGTGTGCTAGGACTTCTTTCTTAGCATCTTCAATATCACTTTTAGTTTTATCACAATCATTGTTGCTATCATCAGAAAGGTTCTTACCTTCATTGGATTCTAATGTGTGTTCCTCCTTTTCTTCTTGCTTTTCATCTTCACTAGACTTCAATTTTGAATCCTTTTATTTTCCTTGAATCCTCCTTTGGTGTTCTTCTTCTAGCTTGAACCAGAGATCCTTGGCTGAAGTGTACTTTCCAATGCTTTCTTTGATAGGTCTTAAGATTCCATCCATCAAAAAATTCAATGCAACTTTATTGTCTTTCTCAACTTCTGCCTTTGTATTCTTGTTGGTCTGGTTAGGAGGCTTAACCACTATTTCCCAAACACTAAATTGTTTCAAGTAAGATTTAATTTTACTTCTCCATCCAAAATAATCTGATTTCTCCAAGACTGGAACTTCATGGTTAATGAGCTTTGTTCATCCTTCCATATTGTGTCCCCAAATCCCTTCAATATTGTTAGGATTATGTTGAAGGCCCAAATCTGATACCAATTGTTAGACACAATGGCTCACCAAGGGGGGGGGGGGGGGGGGGTGAATCGATGAGATTATACTTAATCCAAATTTCAACTTCAACCAAAATATCAGATCTTCATTCAGACATTTACTACATTATCATATTCATCAATAACCTATAACATTAATCATTCATCAAGTTAAACACATAATCATCAACACATTGCACAAGAGACACAAGATATAATATTTGTAATATTTTTGTATTTCAAATGGCTGCGACCGTGAGACAATTAAACACCTATTGAAACAAAGAGCACCAACTCCTTATCTAGGACCCTGCCTAGTTTTTCTTGGATCCTACTAAGAAAAATAATTACAAGACCTAGCTTGTAGTTAATACACACATTTGTCACATTACATCACATACACCATAATGGCATCAATCCCATCATTACAACTCTCTTCATCATTTTCATATCAGCGTCCTTCCTGTAGGTTCATCTTCATTCTATCCAGCATCATGTCTTCATCATTCTATTCATTTCTTTTATCAACTCTGTCAAGCACTGGTCCACTTTTGTCAGTGTCTATCAGTCATCTAGGGTCTGATGTTTATCAACACTGATAACCTATCATGTCATAATCCATCAAGTGGTCCAATTCCTAGTAAGCATGTCACTGTAAAATACTAATCCAAGTAAACTCGGGTTTGTGCATGTGGTATGCACAAAGAGGTCTGTAAAAGGGAGGAGTTGAGATCACAAATCAACCAAGAAGAACTCGGATCTATGATGAGTGTAGAACACAAGCTCCAAAAACAAGAAAAGCATTCTTTGTTTGATGCCACTGTTTTAAGTTTGCTGTCACCTTTTAACCCACAAATTTCACCCATATACGAGCAAGAAACCTCAGTCAGAACATCCTTTGTTAACCCCAAAAAAATCCACTGCCACCACCTGCCCGAAATAAGAGTTAGAGGTCGCCCTATTCACCGCGGCTTCCTCAGATCAAATCTGTCCCAAAAATCAGCGCTGAACAAAATTCAAACAAATGTGAAAACTCAAGTCTGTGTCTACCTCAGTCCACCAGTAAAACACCCGATATTCAAAGCTCAATATTCACCGAAAATCCACTACTAAAATGAGGACGTCAACCTGTTATTTATATTGATTTTCCATAATAATTTTACTGATCCCACATTGCAAATGTTATTTTAAATTAATCTTTTATTGTTTCACAAATTTGGGATCTGACCTACTTGGTTTTTTATTTATTTATTTACACTTTATATTCAATACACCTATCACCTTGTGACTGGGCCAACGCATCCTTCTAATGGGCATATACTAGTTCACATACATTGTTTTATTTGCATGCTTTGTTTGGTCCATCTTCACACAACCATATGAAAGGCCACATTAGGAACTTAGGGCTTCCTTGAAGGGTTTCATTAAGAAACTATGAGAGCAAGAGATCCTTCATAACTACAAGAATAAACAACGAGGAATGCCTATAATTCATATGACAAAGAGTGTATATGCCAAGCTCCAACACATGTAAGGGTGTGAAGACACTTGTAAGTGCTTCTCAACCATCCACATGGGCATGGGTTACTTTACCATAATCAAAGTATGTACATTTAGCTTGCTAAGTCTTTGTTTCCATTAGCCTTGTCCTTTGTTCCATGTCTTGACTCTTTTCCTTGTCCTTGCTTGCCATCAGCCTTATCCTTTGTCTTGTCACCTTGCCATGTCATCATCCTTCTCTTCATTTACCAATTTAGTTTTTTTCATTAATGTGTTCTCATCATTGACAAGCATATTCATCAAGAAATCCTACCCACAAGGTGGACATGAGAGTTGGAGGAGAGTTTCTTCTCTAGGATTTCTATAGAATGAGTATTCTCACTCAGTATTGAGTGGTCATGAGGGGTCTAATGGATACATGACATCTCGAAAGATATCTTAGTGGGGTTGAATTAATCAAATGGGATCTAACTCAATCTATAGGGAAGGACTTAAATCAACTATTAGAGGCATAACATGCCTTAAAAGACCCTTCATTTTATCCTATCCCTCCATGTACTATCGAGCCATAGAAAATCGGAGAATGAATAGAGAAAGGGTTTAGGTCAGATCATAATAGTAGTAATATGGTGTACATGATCCCACATCACTCTTCTAATGTTCATTTAGACTAGGTGATCCACTAGGTATGTAGCCAGAAATATGGGTTAATGGAATAGAATGAGTTAGGATCCCAATTGGTAGGGGATTTCAAGGGTTCTTAAACATAGTATTTCCAGAGGAGTGCAAATAAGAAGCATTGAATTAGAACTCATAAGGAGAAGGTACCTTGTTTTGACATTAGACTAGGTCGAGTAGACGTTTTGATGACCTTATCCTTAGTTGGCCATTTTTATGGAAAAATGGCGAAAGGATCATCTTTTAGGGCCTGGATTGAAGCTAGATAGAGTAAATTTCTAGGGTATACTCCCTCTTTTCATATGCTAATCATAGGCTATATTTTTTTTGAGTTTCAAATTCCCAAAGACATGGATACAACTTTTGGTATCAATTAGACGTGGGGACCTTCAAGCTCGGTGTTATCTCTATGAGAGTTATGTTTCAATCCTCATAGATAACCCATGCATATTTAATATGTTTCGGTTATCTAGCTAGGTTTTCTTCTTGAATTCCTATTTTAGGTGATCTTTAAGGAGAATGGGAGTAGAATAGGTGGCCTCAATTTTGTTGAGGAGTATTTTTCAGCATCTATCGAACAAAAGTGGCTTGGGTTTCGGTTGTGTAGATTTGAGAGAAGGATTTCCTACTTAGATTGATATTGTTAGAGGAAACTTAGTGTATTATTAGGTTTTGGACTATTGGAGGATTTTGTTTCGATTTACTAAGCATCACCACATTGGTCACTTATGGATGGATTGGTTAGAATATATACCAAAATTACCAATTTTGCAAACTCAAAGAAAATTGTGGGTCAAAAAATTTGGATTGACCATTTCAGACCTAATGGATGCTATATCAATTTACGAGGACAATCCTTCCACAAATGAGAATATTTTGAGGTCTGCATTGACGTGGATGATAAAGGTATGAATCTATGCTCTCCCTATATATCTCTAAATTTGATTTGTGTCTCTTTGTACTCCTTTTTTTTTCGAGCAAAGGAGGGGTGGAGGGATTCTTGTTGAGACTTACTAAGAATTCATCAACAAACATAATAAATATCCAAGGCATGGACAATATCACAAACAATATTTATTTTTCCAAAAACTGGAATGTCTTTGTTCTACAATAGGAGTTTGTTTTGCTACAAATGCTCCAAAAACCAATCTCACGTTGTTGTTAGAGAAAGTACCACACCAAAGGGGATTCTAACATATCTCACTATTAAACCTAGATGAGTGAAGATCCAATAGGGGGGAGTCCAATGAGGACAATCATATAGAACAATCAACTATTATTCATTCTTATGGTCACTAATAGCCTGGAAAAACATGGCTAAATAATCTCTAACACTATTTGTTGAGTCCTTCTCGGCTTAAATAGATAGAAAATAATTATAAACAAAGTGATTATTCACCATCCTAGAATTATATAGAAGTAGTGGTACATTAATATTCACACACAAATCAGAATCATCCAACAAATAACCAAGAGAATTAGCAGTTAAAACATATACATAAAGTGATAGGTTTCCTCCCTAACTAATTGACGGATGAAGAAGAATAATAGGGAAAGTGTTTTATTTACTGCAACAAAGATGAGGTGAAAGAAAATATGTTTTTTGAAATACCCACACACTTTGAACCAAATCCCAAACATGTCAATATATATGTAATGAATTACCAATAGATTAAATCATAGGATTTATCAAAATCAATTTTAAGGAAGAGACCTTGTTTCCTAGATTTCCTAGCTCACTCCATGGACACCAAGAAAAAATTACTATGCCTAGAATAAATTCCCTCTAAACAAAGCATGTTTATGATTTGTGCACAATATTCCTCAAAACATCCTTCACCCTTAGAGGAACTTACTTAGCCCTGATTTTATAAGAAACACTCAATAGACTTATTGGTCACCATCCTCGGATGGTGTCTTTGATAACACTCTTTGGAATGGTCTTGATCAACCCATATTAATGGAATTTGTCAAACATCCTATGGAAAAAGGCCTCTACATCCATTTGAATAAATTCATCTCCAATATTATCCAACATAGACTTATAGAACTGAAAAGGTAGTCCATCAATCCATGAATATTTACCATTTTTCATATAGACAAGAACTACAAACAATTCATCCTTTGTGAAATTCGTATCCAACCTATCACAATCAATGATAAATACCTAGTTTGGAACATCCTATAGAAAGCATTCTTAGTATAAACCATGTCATCTATCACTAGATAAGGAAAAAATACATTATGAAAATGACTAGTAAACATACCTCGGATCTCATAGGGATCTTCCTCAGGTGATCCATTGTGGAGAAACTCCTACAATAAACAATGAGAATGCACAATATAACAGAAATATTGGAGAACAAAATAGATTTTACTGATCGTAGGCCACTTTGAGGGGGAAACCTCCTTTGATCAAGGTCAATACAAAATAACTCTTGGATACTTTCATTGGCCTCAACACATAATTATATAATAAGTCTAATATAGACAACTATTACTCCCCATGAATGTGGGACAATACAACATACTAACTAGATGACTTAACAACTATTGCTCCCCATGAATGTGAGATAATGAAACATACTAACAAGATGACTTACAAATCATATGCATCCACCAAAATATACTAACGAAATAAAGAGGAGGGTTGACACGAGTTCTTAACATCCATTCCCTCTTAGAAAATATTTGTCCTTAAAGCTTTAGATGTGGAAACTATTGTTGGATCTGAAGGAGTGGTTTCCATATAGCGTCCTATGGTTGCATGTCATGTAATTGAATTAATACCTCTATGATGGACCAAGAGAAAAGCCGATGAGTGCGCTTATTGAGGATGGCCTCTGACTCCAAAATGATGGATCCTTCATTATCCAGTTTTGGTAAAACAGTTTGTGTGCTGATGTTGGTGCCAATCACTTTATCTAGACAAGAGACATGAAATATTGGGTGAATGTCAGAATAAGGAGAAAGTTCCAATTTATAAGCAACAGACCCAATGTTTTGAAGAACCTTATATGTCCCATATAACTTTGGATCAAGATTTTGATGCCCTTTGAGTTTCAAGGAGGATTGCTTGTAAGGCTGCATATGAAGAAAAACCATATCACCGACTTGAAAAGTGCACTCAGTATGGTGCTAATCGACCTATTATTTCGTGCAGTTTCTTTCCATGTGAAGATTGTCCTCCAAAATGTGAATAATCTGATCTTGGTTTCGAAGAACCATGTCAACTTCCTAAACTGGTGAACTGTTGGGGTGTATGGAACGAGTACTGCAGGTGTCTTACCATAAACTACTTCATATGGAGTCATTTTGGATGTAGTATGATATGACATACTGTACCACCATTCAACGATAGGGAACCACCTTGCTTATTGATGTTTTTGTTCATAGGTGAAGCAACGGAGATAAGTTTCCAAACATTTGTTGATGACTTTAGTCTGACCATCTATTTGTGGGTGATATCCTGAACTCATATTCAGTTTGGTGCTAGTGAGGCCAAATAGTTTGGTCCAAAAATGACTTGTGAATGTTGTGTCGCGGTATGAGACAATGGAAGAAGGGATTCCATGAAGACGAAATATATGGTCCATGAAAATTTGAGCGACTGAGGAGGTAGTATAGGGATGGCTGAGAGCACAAAAATGAATATATTTGGAGAGTCGATCAACCACAACCAATATTATGGTCTTCCATCCATATTTAGGGATCCCTTCAATGAATCCAATGAAATATCTATCCAAATCCTTATAGGGAAGGGAAAAGGTTCAAGCAATCCGGGAAGAAGTGTAGTTTCACCCTTGTAGTGCTGACAGGTAGCACATTCGACAACCATATGTTGAATGTCTCATTTCATTCCCTTCCAAAAGAAGTTACATCGTTCTCTCTCATACATTTTGAGGAACCTAGAGTGCCCTGCTGATGGAGAAGCATGGAGTTCATAGAATACCATATGTTTAAGATCTATGCTCTAGGGAAGCACTAGATGAACCTTGTATCTCAGAGAAGAACCATCCCAAGAGTAATTTGGTACAACAGAAAGGTTACTGGTCAACTATTGGACGATTTCAAATAATACAGATTCATTGACATAGCCTTGCTGAATAGAGTGTAACCAATTTGGAATAGACATAGAAATAGATAAAAGAGAAACATGGTCATCAAATGTGCAGGGAAGAGAATCTGCCACAATATTTTTCTTACCCTTCTTGTAATTGATCTCATAGTCATAACTCATTAGTTTGCTAACCCATTTATGTTGTGTTGGGGATGAGACCTGTTATTCCAGGAAATATTTCAGCCTCTGGTTATCAGTCTTGATGCAGAAATGATTCTCTAAGAGGTATGGCACCCACTTCTGTAATACATGGAAAATAACCATCATTTCCTTCTCATATGTAGAGGTGGCTAAATTCTTACCAGAAAGGGATTTATGTGAATGGAATGGGATGATCATCTTGAAGGAGGATTACACCAAGTCCATTGTCTCAAGAATCACTCTCAATAGTGAAGGGATTGGAAAAATCAGGCATAGCTAGAACATGTATGGAACACATAGCCTGTTTCAGTTTGTCAAATGCACACTCAGCAGCATGTGTCCATGTAAAAGAATCCTTATTTAGTAGATTTGTTAGTGGAGTTGCAATCTTCCCATAATCTTTGACAAAATTGTGGTAGTATCCAGACAGTACCAAAAACCTGCAAAGGCTCTTCAGGGTCTGAGGACGCAGTCATTTTTCATGGTATATATTTTGGCAAGATATACATGAACTCCTTGGGCTGAACCAATATGCCCGAGTAACTCTAATTCCTTCTATCCAAAAAAAATTAGAATGTTTGGAACAGAGATGATGATCACATAAAAGTTGCAATACAAGATCCAGATGTTGGATATGCTCAGCCCATGTTTTACTATAAATGAGGATATCATCAAAGAACACCAGAATGAAGTTGTGTAAGTAGAGATGGAATAGTTTTTTCACCAATTCCTGGAATGTGGAAGGAGCATCCGTGAGTCCAAATGGCATGATAAAAAATCACAGTGGCCATCATGTGCACAGAAGATAATGCATATGGAACATGAGCACGATGAAGCTCATCAACAACAAGAATTGGAAACTTATCCTTGATTGTGATGTGATTAAGTGCTCAAAATTCAATGCATAGGCGCCATGACCCATCCTTTTTTTGGATAAGAAGAATGGGTGAAGAGAAGGAACCGGTACTAGGGAGAATAATACCTTGCTTCAGTAAGTCTCGAACAAGCATATCAATCTCTGTATTGTGGTGAAACAGGTAGAGATAGGGCCTGATGTTGGGAGGGATTCTTCCAAGAAGGATTGGAATACGATGGTCCTCTAGTCTGGAAGGTGGAAATTCCAATGGCTCAGCAAAAACACATGCATATCGATCCAAAATTTGTTGTATGTCCAAGGGAGTAGTTGAGATCGTTAAAGGTTTCATATGAATGAAATCGAGGTGAGAAATGACACCATGTGAATTCTTCTTAAGGATATTTTGCTTGCAATGTGAAATGATGATGCTGGGAGACCCTAGTTGTAAGCCCTTTAATGTGTGTTTTTTTCCATTGACTGAAAATTGCATCCAAAGCTCAGCAAAATCCCATAAAATGGGTCCAAGTGTGTGTAACCATTGAGTGCCCAAAACCACATCACATCCTCTTAAGGGTAAGGAAAACATGTCAGTGCATAAGTTATAATCCCCAATAGATATCCTCACATTATGACACTTCCCTTTCGAAGGTAAGGTTGCCCCATTAGAAATCATGACTTTAGAGTTGGAGCAAGGATGGACATAGCAATCATCCTATTTGGCGATCCTGGGGTCAATGAAGTTATGAGTGCTACCAGAATCAATGAGTATTGTAAGAGGGAGATTTTTGAAGAAACCCCTGACCCACATGGTTTGTGGGGTGGTGACTCCGGCTAATGCATGAAGACATATCTCTAGATGGTCATCCTGAGAAGGAGGGTCAATAGGAAGCTGCTAAATGTCACCCTCATTAGCTACGAGATCTTGAGTATCATCAGAAACGAGTTAGGTGCAAGCGGAGAATCCAAATCCAGGAGATAGATATTTTTCTCAACACATCGATGTCCCTGGGTCGATTTCTCATCACAATTATAACAAAGTCCTTTTTCCCTACATTCTCGCATATCGAAATCAAACAAATGCTTGATAGGAGTGGTTCTAGGAGCTGGAAAAATTTGAGGTCTTTGGGGAACCATATTTCTAGATGGAACAAAAGTGGATTTGGAGCATTGTTGAGCCCTGATCTTGTCCTCTGCTAACTTAGCCAACCCTAGGGATTCCATCATTTTGTTGGTACAGAAAATTTTAGCCTCAGATTAGATTGCATACTTTAGACCACTGGTAAAGCAACTCAGGTAGAATGCATCAGGAAATCCTTCTGTGTGATTGACCACTTTCTCAAATTTTGTTTGATACTCTCGCATAGTGCTAGTTTGGAAAATTTTGGTGACTCCTATGAAGTCATCAAAAGTACTGGGGCCAAATCGTTGCAAAATAATTCAGCAAAAATCTATCCAGTTTGGCTCTGCATGAGCCTTGATGTACCAACAGAACCATTGAAGGGTTTCATGTTCCAAATGAAAGGATACAAGCGAGACTTTATTGACATCAAAATTATTATGCATACTACAATATTGTTCTTCCGTGTAAATCCATCCAATCGGATCATCACCATTGAAGAGAGGAAAATCAATCTTCGGCCCATGAAAGTTGTTAGAGGAAGAGAACCCAATGTCTGCAAAAGACTCAGGTTGTCGTCAGTTGTTCATGGGTGAATGTTGAAGATGGAGGCCAGGAAATTTTTGATATTGATCTTTGAGTTTCACCTTGATGGAGGAAAGTTATTCTTCCATTTGTTTATTTTCTCCGGCGCGAGTGACAACCATAAGCATTTTGTTTTCATACATGGGTAGAAAAAAAAATGGAAAGGGTTTTAGAAAATGAAAATTTTGAGTTGGGAAAAACTTGGGTGGGTAATTTGGGTTTGATTGGGTTTTAGACACTTTCTGAGGGACGGGAAGCAGAAAATGTGAATTTTTCAGAAGCGGGGTGAAAGAATGGGAAAATGTTTCAAAGAGGGACAAGGAAGCAGAAATGGGAAACAAACACACTGGAAAAATTTGAAGGCGATTGGGTGAGAATCAGAAATGTTACGACAAACCCTACAAATAGACAAATGCAGATTTTTAGGCTTTGGGAAGTGGAAGTTGGGATAGGGTCCTCAAGGAAGGAAATACGCATAATGGTATTATGAGAGTTACAGTGAATTTTCAAGGAAAATTGAGATAAAACAAAGAATATATGGCCAAAAATCAGAAATGTATACTCATTTTTTAATTTTTATAAATTAATTAATTAATTTTTTTTCAGTTCGGTGGAAATGATTTGTGGAGGTGCTGGAAATCTGTGCTTGATCAACTAGAAATGGATGAAATATCTATGGAGGTTCTGGAATATGCACTTTATCAATTGAAATGGATATGGACCCCAAGTATGTTTGACTACCTAAATGTTCAAGGGATTCACACGGCCACCAATGATGTCTAATGTCTTTCATATTGGGGAAGTACCCCTCACTCCACGACTCAAGTAAAACTGATAACCACTTTTCAAATGACAACTCTTGGTTTACCTCACAGGTGGAATTAGTCAATCAGGTAGGTGTCCTTGCCCTTTTCGCTTAGAAATTCCTCTCAATGGCCAACTGCTTTGGGGTTCATGTGGTACTCCTCACAATGAGTTTTAGGGATATGATCAATTAATTCCCACAATTAAGTAGGGTTTTTCCCTGATCCGAATGAATAATACTGATGCAAAGAAGAAGAACTACTGCAATAATCATAGTGCCGGGAAGCACTGCAAAGAAAAAAAAATTGCTAGAAATTCCACCCAGCGAGCCCAAGAAAGTGCTCTAATACCATATGTGAAGAACCTCCTACAATAAGCAATGATAATGCATGATATAATAGAAATATTGGAGCATGAAAGAGTTTTTATTGATCGCAGGTCACTTCGAGGGGGCAACCTCCTTTGAGCAATTTCAATACAAAATAACTCTTGGATACTTTCATTAGCCTCAACACATACTTATATACTAAGTCTAATCTATACGACTTAACAACTATCACTCCCCGTGAATGTGGGATAATGCAACATACTAATGGATGAATTAAAAAGCATATGCATCCAAAAGAATATACTAACGAAATAAAGAGGAGGGTTGACATAGGTTCTTAACAACCATTTTCTCAATGAAGGCCAAATACTTTGTTAGAAACCAATTTCTTCATTTGAAATTTGAAGAAAAAATTTGATCCCACATCTCCCTCCTAATTCCACTGTAACATGGCATGGGCCTTTGAACCTCTAGTTATATACTCCTCCTTATGCACCACAAACTTTAAGTGCACTACATATTCCTAAAGGACAAGTTAAGCGATTTCTCCTTCAGGAGGATATGAAACTATTGCAACTTCCACTGAGCCTCTTAAATATTTTTGATACACTTGCAATAAATCATATAGTCCCATCCAAGCCTGAATTTGGTAGTCATTTGAATGGACAGTTCTTTACATACCATCCAACCCTTATCCTGAACAAGACACAGAATAAATTTCTAAACATGATGGACTAAATCAAATAAATAAAGGAAATATAAATGAGAAACTTTTATCTTGAACAACACAGAAAAAATTGAGTCAATCACATGACCAACCAAAATGGACTCTTTGAATGGAAGACGATTTGAGGTAGTTGTCTCCATCGACACATCAATTGTTACAATATTTCCATAAAAGGAAGTATCCTCCTAACACCCTATCAACTCTCACATTAACCCTATCCTTCCCTCGATGAGAACCAAACCATGTGAACTAACCTCCATAGTCCATGTTTTTATCCTAATTAGGATCAAAGAGTTGAAGATTATCCTTACAATTTGACCTTTGCACCACACACCACTAAACCTAAGACACCACCATGATAAACAACCCATTACACCATGTTAATGTCACCACCCACTATCTATTTTTTTTTGGAAAAGAGCAAGTGACCAACTCCCAAGGGTAGGTTTGAGAAGAATTCATGTTGGGAACATAAACTAAAAAAAATCCAAGCACTCCCTAATGTACTATAATAGCATCCTAGATGCACTTGTTATCTGGGTCACAACCATATGATGTAGCAAACATTTATAAACAGTGGACAGAGAATGCACTACCCCACCCCACCCCTTGGAAGTGGCCTAAGGTCCAAAATATCTTTATGCAAATATCTCATACAATTTTGAAGATCAAAATCAATATATTTCACCTCCTAGATAAATAACACATTTAGCTTAGCCCTTTCGTAAAAATCCTTGGACAATTTGACTCTTATCTAGGAACGCCATCCCCCTCATATTCCAAGAAATAATATAAAACTTCATTCAAATAGTAGAGGGTTTACAAGAGTACTTAATCTATTGCTTGATGGTACATTACCCAAGGGGTAGGTTCCCTTGCTTAGGGAATGAGACAAAACTTCCTTGAATGACTTTAATTGGGGAGAGAGTGATGGACCCCAAGTGTACTGATAGGGGGGGGTGAATAAATATCATGCACTTTTATCCTTTTGATCATTTGTTACATCACACATTCTTTTATCAACATTTAAACTATGTATCATAAGCAATTTTCAATACAAATAATGTTTCACAAATAATATAAAGACAATATTTATGTAATAGACTTCATCTTATGTATATAGATGGACATGCATACATTGTAAGACCAAACTGTCAATTTGTTGAGGCTATAAATGATAATGATGGAGACATGGAAATGGAGGTTGATATATTGATAATAGTTGAGGCTATTATGGACCTTACCATTGGGGATGAGTTATTGATTAATTAGCCTTTTTAAAATGAACTCTTGCATGAAATAAAACGGAAGAACAAGGTCTCCCTAAGGATGTTCTTAAGGCCATAAAAACAAATAATAATCAATGAGTGTGCTCTGTTTTATAAACCATGTTGTCAAAAATGTGTTATGTTTTAAATTATTCAATTAAAAAATGTAGTCTATAATATAATGTTTCATTATTCAATTGATGTATATATAATCATACAATTTAAATTTTTCTTTGTTAATTTGTATTTGATTATATTTCTTTGAAACTAATACGTTTATGGTGTATCCAATAGTTTCCTAACATTAAATAATGCTTGCATGTGTTGATAGGTAGAAGATATTGATGACACATCTATTAATACTGAAGATCAAACTAGGTTATTAATATTTAGATAGGATGATCTAGACCATCCTTTAAATGATACCAGGGTGAAAAGAACAACATTGAAGAGAACAATCAACTGAGAAATTTGAAGAGTTTATGAGATCAACACATATTGATGACCAGGGATAAATTTAGGGGTGAAATTTATCCCATGGGCTATTTTTAGGGGCGTTTCTCCAAAAAAAGATTCGCCATTTTGCATTGTTTGAAGCCCTATTTCGCCCAATTTTTATGGGGTAAACTTTTTTCACCCTAAAAATCGCCAAATTATTATATAAACGATATAAAATCCTTGGAAATTAAAATATTTTTTGAAAAATATCGCCAAACATTTTATAGTTGGTGTTTTAATAATTGGTAAGATTCGCCAACATTTATACACTTTTAAATAAGTACGGTTCCTTAAAATCATCCATGTTGATGACATGCCACCTAGCCTTAATGATGATGATGATAGTGAAAATGCAGTGCATGAAGAAGGACTGAATTCTATTCTTACAGGTTTCTTTGGGGATGGAAACAATGATGATTATAATGACCATGTGGTTGACATTAACGATGATAGTAGGGTTAATTACCATCAACACACTATTGATGAGAACAACATAAGTGACTCAATAAACCAAGTTATAGCGAAGACACCCGTGTTCAGATCAAGTGCAAGTAGAACCTCAAAACTTGCATGCACCTTAATATTATTAGAAATCAAGTCACTATTTAGTTGGTTAGACAAAGGATTCACTACCCTATTGAAGTGAGTTGACTTATGTTTCTTACTTTGCATTGTCAATTGGTGTACATAAATCGTATATATTCATCAACTTAGTTTATATTTCTTTAATGAAATTTTATAACCATATATTATATAGAAATAGTGATAGTATATATTTACTTATCGAATATGTTCATCATAAGTCAAACATTCAATTGATTTAATCTATAAAAATCTTTCAGGGCACTAAAAACTAAAAATTCCTTGAAGAGAATGTGTTTCCAACAACTTGCAGATAAGAGCGTCAATTGTTGGTCAAGTTGGGGATTGAATATAAGAAAATTTATTCACGTAAAAATGATTGCACTTTATATATAGATGAATACCAAAACAAGGTAATTCCCTTTTTTCAAAGAGAAAAATATCATAAAGATGTACAAGTTCCTATAGTTCCAAATAGGTTTTACACCACATTCAAGTTATTCCTAGACTTCAACGAATGTTTCTTTTCAAGTCACTTGCACAATTGATGTCCCACAATTCATTCTTGGATGCTCTCATCCTAAGATGCTTGGTTTTATACATAGCTTTTATTTGTTTCACTATGAGCTGTGAGTCTGCATAAACAAAGAGTTGTGTTATCCCTATCCTTATGGAAGCTTCTAAACCTATAATGAGTGCTTCATGCTCAACCACATTGTTTGTAGTTTAACATTTTAATTTGAATGAAAGTAAAAACTCTTCTTTCCTTGGATAGGTGAGAAATAATCCTACACTTACTTCCTCTTTGGTAGAAGATCCATCAAAATGCATATCCCAAATCTGATCTTGTGCAAGGTCTATGTACTCTTGACAACCATTAGTGTAAGATGTTCTTTATCATAACTATGTCCTCATACTAGCATGCAACAACCCATATCCTCTTCAATAGTATATATTGGGTAATTTATGGGGATACTTCCCTCACTAAGTACATAAGAATATATAGCTTCTTTGTATATTCTTCTTATTTCCCCTGCAAATAGGGGGATAGTTGCATATTTTCTGTCCATATGCATTGTACCCCCATTCTCTTGGCACATTTTCTTGACAACAAAATTCCATATCTTGGAGGTACATTTTCCACCACAACATCTAGTAAAATAAAATTGGATGGAAACTAAGCTAAGGTTGCTACTATGTCCTTGATAATACCTGTTGGCAGGCATTTTTGGGGTAAGCTAGTTGTGTAGCATCGTAGATGCTGCACAGAGTCAAAGATGTTGCGCAAGGTGGAAAACAATGCATATGGAAGATTTACAATATTTTATGTATTTTGGTCATATTTTGTAGATTTGGACCGCATTTTATGGATTGTGGTCATCATTTTGTAGAATCTATTAAGAAGTAGTTAGGAAGTTGAATTAAAGTGGACCATCAATGTAAAGGCACAATCCTATAAATATATTTAGAAGTGCAAGTGTTATATCTTATTAGCTTCGGTGGACTTCTTAGAGCTTCTTCTCGGTTTTGAGAACGACGGATTTTTGTCTTTGTGTATGTGATTGAAGAACTATTTGGAGAGCCTATGTTTTGCTACAAAGAGTAATATAACATGACGGAGATTGAGAAGAATCATTGTGTCTTTTATTGTCTTTCTGTTTTCCTATTTTCTGCAATCGAAATGTGAGTGTGATGCGTATCTACGATGTGTATCTATGAATGATGTGATGTTTCTCTACTATGAATGATGATATGCTACTAGATCTGTTTGAAAATCGATGTTTTGTTGTGATTTAGTTATGTTAAGGTGATCTATTGAATGATGACATGATTATGTTAATGCGTAATCTTGATAAGTATATTTGTTGAATAATGTTGCATTGAATTGATAAGTAGATGCACGGTCCTCCTTCATACTATAAAAAATTGGTTCTGATATTTCTCCCTCGAACATCTCAGGTGAGACTTCATCTACTTTATAGGTGTTTCTGGATAAGGTAAAGCATGTCCAGGCCTGTGCTTAGGGAGATCGCGATGGTTTGGTGTGTCGACAGAGAGTGGAACCCTGTCAATGGGTTTTCTGTCAACAATACCCACATATTTCACTAGTTTAGAGTCAAAACTAAATAATTCATGATAATTCTTAGTGACTTCTAACCCCAACTCTTCGATAATCAGCTTTGGCATCAAATTGTGGGATGCTCCTACTTCCAACATACAATTATACAAAAATGTACCATGTAGACTCAAATTTATATAGAAAATAGGTGTATAATCAATATTTTCCTCTTCCACATGAGGCACAAATTCAATTTCAGGACTTTCACCAACAAGATTTAAACAATCAGACCGAGGATTGGGATTACTTAACTTGAGAACTTTTCAAATTTGTTTAGAGTAAACATGATTTTAAGCAAGTTCAGAAAGTGGGATGGGAATTTTAATTTTATACAATTCATGTTCCAAATCAAAATATTGAGGATATTTCTCTGGACCTTTATTTCAAGGCTTAGATATTTTAGGCTGGGAAATTTCAGTTTTCTTTTGAACAACAAGAGGTGTCTACTTGACTCCTAGGAAAGGTGACTCTGTTTCACTTATCTTTTGGAAAGAAGGAGGTATAAAATTGACTCCTCGGGAAGGTGAGGTGTCATTTATCCTTTGGTGTATAGGAGGATGTTCAATAGGGATTGAATTATCAATACTTCTCACTTTCATAGATTCTTTAGACACTTTCTTAGGGATAGAACTTAGGGGACGATTTCCAGAGTAATGCCTAAGACTTAGGAAGTATCTGTTTTTTGCATCTGGTCCATTTTGTTATACATATTCATATAAATACCTTTCATACTCATATTGATTGAGTTTCATCACGTCATTATCATCATGCATCCAAAGAATTTCCTCAAGAGGCTCAATGTATTCTTCATTTAGAGGCATATCTATCACATTATCTGCATCATTTGCTCTAAATGGGGGCTATATAGGAGGATCTTCAATTGTCCTTCCTTTGTTTGGATTCCTTTGTCCCATTCCTTGAGGGTTTCTCTTTCCATCTACCTCAAGTCTAGTTAGTTTAATTGATAATCATATTAATATTTTTGACATTTCCTCAATCTTTTCATCTTGATTTTATTTATTTTTATTGGAGGTGCTAGCCTCATCTTTAGGATTATTCTTATCAAAATATTTTCTATGTTTAATCTTGCCTAAGGTTTTCATGTTTCTTTCCACATCAAGAGAATGATCCTTCATATTCAATAGAGTTTCAAATCCTCTCTCTCTCTCTCTCTCTATATCATAGCAAAATCAACTTCATAAGCCCTTGTATAAGTAACTTTAGCAGCTTCTTGTGAAGGATTTATATCTCTATGGATTTTGTTGTAAATTATGTTAAATATATGATTAAACTCACTAGCAATTTCTCCATTAATCCTTTTTAAAACTACAAACTATGTGAGGTAATATAAGTGGTCCATCTTCTTTCCCCACTATCTCTTAAATGCTTGTTCCAAAACAAGCCAAGAATTTAAAGAATCATATAGAAAATAACTGAACCATTTCCTCTCTACACCTTCTAAGTTTTGGACAAAGAGCATCATATATACATCATCTTCTTCAATGAGGATTATATCTATTAAGTCTTGGAACTTATCCTTGTGCTCGCCAACTTTCGATATATTTTCTCCATCATACTTAGACAAGATATTTAAGTAATTATTAGGCATGTCATGAAGGCTGTTTGGAAAATTTAGAGGGCCTTACCTAGAAACTATCTAAGGATTTAAAATATGGGGTGGGACTCCATGTCCTCTCCCATCCATATTTAAGTGTTAGCTGGAGGTGTGAGCAGAGTTCTCCGAGGCTATACAAAGGATTGTGTAGGACTAAAAGTATTAGCAGAAAGTGATGGAGATGTAAATCGAGGTTGAATATCAGGATTTAAACTAGTCTTAGGGATAGGTTGAGGAACTTCTTGATTCCTTAATTCTTCAAAATTTTCTTTATTTTCTACTGCAGAAGAAATTAAAGGAGAATTTAAATGTGTAATACCTCTCCCCTAAGATGAGAATATATTTCTCCAGTCGTATATGGAATAGAGAATTCTCCACAACTCTTTTGACTGTGGATTTTGTCTGTTGTGTCTCCTTCTATGATCCAGTTTGATCCATGGAGTCACCAGGTGAAACTTCAACCAATAATGTTTGTTCTACTTCATCGTGCAAATATCAGATCTTCAACAATGTTGTACCCGGGGAAATATTCTCTTCAAATGAGCTTCTTGAAAATGATGCCATTTTTCATGTTAGTCCCAGAGGTAGAATATGAAGAAAATAAAATAATCCTAGGCATGATAAGGGAAAAACGTTTATGGATATTAGATATATATCTTGAAATAAACTTGACCTTGATTCTTTCTTTGAATTCTTTTAGGATTTAACTAGGTTATGAACAATCTTGCAAATGTAAAATGAATTTCTAGAGGAATTTTATAGAGTACAATAGAACTTATAAGGGAAATGAAGGTGATTTTAATAGATGGAAATATTAAGTGAATTCAAGAAGAGCCTACATGGTGAATTTCTTAAATCGAAGCAAAACATGGACACACTTGTTAAGATTTAAATGGATATACAAGATCTAAAAATATTTTGCATCATAACATCATAACCATATACAAAAGGATCACTTAAATAAAGACGAGAACAACCACACAAAAGAACACCGATATTTATCATGGGAAACCCTCACGAGGGAGAGAACCCATCAAAACTTCCTCGATATAGTATTGAATCAAGTACAATGTAATACCCAAGGAACAAGACTTATAATACCCCAAGAATAATATTGAATTTCTTCCTGTCTCCCAAATGCTGCTTGAGTGTTCTTCTTGTCCAAATGAGGGAGGCACCTCTCTTATTTATACAAATCAGCTAAGAGGCCTAATAAACCAACATGGCCGACTTCTCCTTGCTTCCATGTCCGACATGCCTTGGGAGACTCAAAAATACATTTTACTAATACTTTTGTGGGTATTACTGACCCGACTTACAACATAGGTTTTACCTCAAGACTTTACATGACCAAATACATCAGTGACATCCCTAATCGGAGGAACAACACTCCAAAATGGGTAATAACAATAATAGTGCAAAATATAATATATTTTGCTTTTACATTTATTTAACACTCCCTATTAACAAGGAACGTATTAGACAAAAATACATTTGTACAAATGTCTGGTGAATCTATATTCCATAAGAAGTTTTATCAACATCATCATCAACCGTGGAGCATCATCATCTTGGACATCATCTCGAGCATCCTCATTTCTGAAATCATCTCGAGCATCATCATCTCTGGAATCATCTTGAGCATTATCATCTATGGCATCATCTACACTATAATCAGTACACAAGTACCGAGTTAAATATCCCACAACATAAAAAAATATTGGAACATTATCATCTGCAAGTGAATGCAGGAACTCATCTGCAAGTGAATGCAGAACCGCTCTCCATGAGATTACTATCATCCATAGGATCATCCTCAACCGACAAGTGCTAGGGCCACTCTCAACAAGAGGGTGTTCTTGCTCGCGGGACCATCCTCAACTAAGATACTTTCATCCACAAATGAATGTAGGAACTTGTCCGAAAGTGAATGCAAGACCACTCTCTATATGAGAGTACTATTGTTCACAAGACCATCCTCAACCAGAAAGTGCTATGACCACTCTCAACAAAAGAGCGTTCTTTTCTGCAGGACCATCCTGAACTAGGACAATGTCCTCTGCAAATGAATGCGAGAACTCGTATGCAAGTGAATGAAATACCACTCTCCATGTGAGAGTACTATCGTCTGTAGGACCATCCTCAACCAGAAAGTTATAGGAACACTCTCAATAGAGAGTTTTCTTATCCGCAGGACCTTCCTCAACTAGGATACTTATGTCTGTAAATGAATGCAATACCACTCTAAATATGATAGTACTATCATCTGCAAGATCATCCTTAGTCGGTAAGTGCTAGGACCACTATCAAGAAGAGAGTGTTCTTGTCTATAGGACCATCTTCAAGTAGGATATTTTTGTCTGAAAATTAATGCAGACCTCATATGAAAATGAATGTAGGACCACTCTCCATATGAGAGTACTATCCTACACAGGACCACCCTCATCATGTAAGTGCTAGGACCACTCTCAATAAGAGAATGTTCTTGTCCGTAGGACTACATCTCGTTGGGATCTTCCTATTTGGTATCTACCCTTAGTGATACGACTAGTCATACTGGGATTCACCTTTGTTGATTTCACCAACCATATTGGGATCTAGCCATGAAGATATGACTCGACTTTATATATGGTGACCAGACCATTGGGGATCATCATTCTTTTCTTATACATCAAAAATTGATTGGCCTTCTCTATACTGAGATATCATTACCATCTCATTCTCAATCACTCCATCTTTCTAGGGAGGTCTTTTCGGACTACACTAATATTGTCTCGAAAGTGTTTAAAATTTACACGAGATAGAGGCTTAGGTCTACACATCATAAACGTGTTCCTCTATAAGAACATAATGTAGCTTCACGAATCCTCTCTACACCATATCCAGGATGTAGTGATAATTTATCTCTAAATGCTTTGAATTATCATGAAACATTGAGTTCTCTGTTGTCTTGATGCAACTCTAGTTTTCACAATAAATATCAGTTACATCTATCTCGGTATCAAACAATCCCTCCAATAGTTTGTGAATCCATATTTCTTTGCTACAGTCTAAACATGTTGCAATGTACTCATCCTCGGCTATACTAAGGGAAACACTAGTTTTATTTATTCTAATCCATGAGATCATACCCGATCCCAAATTGAAACAACATCCTAAGGTGCTCTTCCTGTATTCAACACTTCCTCTTTTCATCTACAATGAGTCCGTCCTCTCCTGTCAGGTCATCGACATATACTAGTATTCCACATTCAACCTTAAAGTAAAGGTCAGAACCTGCTTTACTCTTGGTAAATCCTTAGTCCATTAAGAAGTTGTCCATCCTATCATACTGTGTCAAAATTGTCGATATTTTGCATTCACTCGGTCCAAAGCGGAACATCATCCTCCCTCTGCATTTTTTACTCTATGTATCAAAACATTCTATACTAGAGTGACAAGTAGCATCTACTTCTACTGATCTTCTATGTATCCATATTATTTCAATGGATACCAAGATCATCTATCTTGAAATTTGTTGAAAAGTTCCTCTTGCACCCATATGTGAGTTTGTCGCCCTCTATAGGATTCCATCTTCAACCTTGTAGAAACATTTAATATCTTCATCACTCTAGGTGATCTTCAAGCTTGTCATGTAATTATATTTGCTTATCCATGGGTTCCTTCTGAGGTTGTATAAATCCTTTTTTGCACATGTGAATTTGTGCTCGATATACACTTCTACATCACTAGAGAAGTGTGTCTAGTCATGGATTATGTCATGCCATAGTCTACTCCCTCTTTCTAAGAGAAACCACAAACCTTTCTTTCTATCCCTTGATGCTGACATCTGCTGCATACTTGATCGTGTAGATCCACATGGAATACACTATCAACTTCCCTTTATCTCTCGGAATTGCATCCTAGATATCATTCCCCATGATCAACTAGTAATCTTTGATCATAGTCTTCTTCCATTGATCCTTGGCTACGTCTTCATAGCTGGAAGGACATGCATCAATGATGTCACTCAATAGTGCCACATAACTAGAGTGTATCTGAGGCCTCTTCCTTTTGTTGGAATCCTCATCATACTTTTCTTCATCTTCAATTATGTCTCTTTCCGAAGATTATCTTCATCTCTCGAGGTGGATCTACTGCTCTCTTTAGGTCATGTCATGATTCTTATATTCTTCTGAAGCTCTTTGTTTCTCTATGGTGTCTCTAACCCTAGGAGCTTTAGGTTGATCTTCATGTATGTTTATCGGAGTGAATCTTCTAACTGAACTGTCTTCACTTGTTATTCAAAACATGTCTCATCCTCCTTTTCTTATAGGTGATTGTACACGGTATTTCCTACAAGTCAAATACATCAGTTGCATGATTAGGAACAATTCATAATGACAACTTCTTATGCATAAATATATAATCATGCAACTATTTTATCCAATACAACATTCATCCATATCTCGTATACACACAAAAAATTTCTAGATGCATTCCATCTCTACCATAACATTATTGATATTGTGCACTAATCCCAATATGTCAGCAAAGAGGTTTCATTCTAGATAAGTAGCAATGGAATGTTGTATAGAACCATAGGTGGAGCAACCGAATCCGGTTGTCCCTTAGTCGAATCCGACTATCATTGTTTAATGAAATAAGAATAGTAAATAATATATTTGATGATGAGTAAAATGTACAATAAGCTCGCCTTTTATAGGCTTGAGTGTGAAGGGTTACACCCTTTCATATAATTAACTAATTAATTTATTTTATATTCATTACATTGCCACTCCCTTTAAGGAAGCTTTGTCCTCAAAGCTTCAGTATTTTCCTAGTGCCGTTCTTCATTCTGACTCGGTGTCGGTATTAGAATCAGACGAGGTCTCTTGTGCAGAGACTTGCACTTGCTTTCCATTGATGATTTTGCACTGTATTGTCTCATTGTTCCTACATTTGTGACCAGGGGTCCAATCATCAGCGCATCGACGACATATGTTTTTCTTCTTTTTCTTTTTTATTATTAGAGTAACCGTTAGATGAATTTGATCTATTTTCCATTTCGTAGGTGTAATATTGAGGTCTGTGGCATTGATGGCCAGGAGACCAAGTATCTGCACAGTACCTACATTGTGTCTCTTTTTCTTGTCGATAATGGCTATCACCTTTTGTTTTTATTCCTTCCAATTTACTTTCTGCGGCTTTTGCTTTATGTCTTGCTACTTCTACATTAGGTATGTCATGTAACTTTAACTCTTTTTGGAGGTGTGGTTTAAGACCTCCTAAATAAGTTTCGAGTCTTTGCTTGTCAGACAACCCAAATACTTGTGTTGATAAGGATTCCCATTGATGAGTGAATTCCTCAACATTTCCGATTTGTTGTAGTCTGGTAAGTTTATTGAAAAATTCATCTTCTTTGATTCCTTGAAACCTATTAAAAAAATAATTTTTGAACAAGTTCCAGGTGTAGGTAAAGTTATCTCTCTTCCACCATAAGTACCAATTATAGGCGTACCCTTCCATATGCATTGACACATATTTCACCTTCTCCTCGTCAAGATTGAATGTTGTAAATGTCAAAGTATTCTTCTGCTTTGTTTAGGCAAGCAACGCATTGGTCTTCACTCCCATTGTATTTCGACAACTCTATTTTTGCCTTAGGTGGGTGCACTTTGTAAGGGCGACGTTGATTTCCTTTTGCCTTATGGTTTGATGATGGCTCGAAACTGTTGGACGATGAAAGTGACATATCTGAATTGCTTCGTTGTTGGAAGTGATTTTTAGTTTTTCTTTTCTCTACTATCTTACTTATAGTGTCTATTTTGTTGTTTAATCGTGCCTCCATATCTGGTAGTACTTGTGTTTCTATCTCTTGCTTAAGCGTCGCATTGTTAATCTTTATTTCTTTTTGCAAATCTTCTTGATTCTTTGTGAGTGTTTCCTGGATGGCAACATGAAATGAGGCATCTAGCATGTCTAGACTGCTAACGTGGCCCGGCCTGGGTATGAACCTTTGTAACATCTCGAATAATGTATTATGGTTCTGCGTCATGGTGCTCATGTTCTCTGTTATGGTGTTTATGTTTTGCGTCACGGTACTCATTTTTTCATCCAAGTCTTTTTGTTTTTTGTTCAAGATGTCAAGTTTGTCGTCGAGCCTCCTTTCTAGTACCACAACAAGCTCATCTTTGAGTAATGTATTGTTATTCTGCATCTTTTCCTTCACGCATTTTAGGTCAGCGGCAAGGGACTGTATGTCTTTCTCCATTTTTTCGATTTGCTCTTTTAGCTCCGCCATGGTCCTGGACCTTGTATGTGGAGGTGTGTATTTCCACTCTATTTTGACTAATAATATATTAATTAATTAATTAATTATTATTATTATTATTTTTGGTAAACTATACAAATTATTGTATATAATTTTTTTTTTTAAATTTCTTTAAAACAAATATTATAATAATCAATATAATATTTGGTTTTTTTTTTGGAACTATATTATTGAAATATATTATATTATAAAATGTTTAAAGTAATATAATATATATATATATATATTATATTATATTATATTATATTATAATTTTTTTTTTTGCAGATTAGCGTGGAGGTGGATGGGGCGATGGCGCTATGACTGCTGTGAGAAGGCTGCGAGAGGGAACGAGTAGGCGTGGACAGGCGTGGATAGGAAGGAGGTGATGGCAGGCATTGTGTGGTGGATGGGACAAAGCTGGTCACAGGAGGGAGCTGGTCGCATGAGGGAACTGGTTGCAAATTAATAATGGAGAGAAGGCGCATGAGGGAAATGAGGGGGTTCGCGGTGTTGGAGGTGACAACACAGAGTGGGGTAGCATGCATGATTAGTGTGGATCAGGGATGAAGCCGCAAGGGAGGGAAGGTGGTAGCTGGAAGAGGATGGTGGAGTTTGGAGGTGTGTGGAGGATAGGTGCGATGAAGAAGAGTAGGGGATTGTGTATGCAATGGGGATGGGGGAGAATACAAAGGAGGATGAGGTGAGGGGTTTGAATACGTAGAGGAGTAGATGATTGGAGAAGTGGGGGTTGGAGAATGGAAGTGGGGAGAAGAAGTTGGTTTTTTTTGTTTCTTTTTTTTTTATTTGGATAGGGTTTGAGATGAGTGACAGGTGAAGAAATCGAGTAGCAGAGGAATCGAAAATTTATGAGCCGAGTCCGAGTTCAAGGAGGGATTGATGAGCTGAGTCCGAGCTCAGAGTGCAGGAGCGAATATGCTCTGATACCAAATGGAGCAACCGAATCCGATTGTCCCTTAGTCGAATCCAACTATCATTGTTTAATGAAATATGAATAGTAAATAATATATTAGATGATGAGTAAAATGTACAATAAGCTCGCCTTTTATAGGCTTGAGCGTGAAGGGTTACACCCTTTCATATAATTAACTAATCTATTTTAATAATTTATTTTATATTCATTACAATAGGTCACTTACCCATCACATGCATATCAGTAGTATATTGTTCATTAATTCAAACATCCTATCATGGATAATGCATTTCCTTGAACATACATATGTACACAACTAAACAATGTCATTTAAGAAACTAAATATTTAGGAAATAACAATTCAAATACGTATCTGTGTTTGTTTGGTAGACTCCTTCTTGATCCATATGTCCTTTCAAGAACAATTGGAGCCTTCTACTTCATCATCTAATTCTGGGAACTTGTGTACTGGTTCTGAGTGTCACTAAGTGCATTCCTTATTATCCAAATATTGAAATGGAAAAGAGTATGGTATTTTTATTCACCAGTAGAATTCATATTCTTCCTCACTTGGGGAATCTTCCTTTTCTTCTCTGAATCTTTTATTATTTGGCTCATCATCTTCAACGGTGTGATCATGATGTCTTTTCTTATTTCACTTCTTGTTGAAGGTGCCTCTATTTCTGAGACAATATATGGAGTATTATCCCTTCTCATCACAAGTGTAACATAGAATGTTTGGAAGGATATATCCTGAATTTATTTTGTCTTCTTTTTTGATGATGATCCTCCTTCTTTCTATGATTTCTTCTGGAGTAAATTGTGAGAACTTGATCTTCAATTACTCCCATATTATCCTCTCTTATTATCATCCGAGCTTATTCTTGTGTTCATTATTCCCATGGTGTGGTGAAGGAGATCAACTTCCTTCTTGTGCATGTATTCCTTGAATGAATTAATTGCATGATATTGGGAGGTCGTTCAAGGTGTTCATAACAATCTCTCCTTCTTCCACATTCTCTTTGACTGCTTCAAGTTGTTCCTTGATTTGATCAACCCTTGTGAAGTGGGACTGCATGATCTCTAAGTTATGTATCTTCACATTCTTCAACTGGTTCCTCAATGTCATCTTCTTGTTGATATTATTTCCTTCGTACAAGATGGCCATTGTATCGAACATATCCTTGGGAGTGTATAAGGATGATACATGTGAGATCCAATGGAGACAGAAATAAACCTCTTGGCTTTGACTAAGTCCTTCTTGTGGTTTGTCTTCATCTCCCTCTGGATATACAACTTCTTCTTTGACATAGTTCTCCAAGTCATGCTTCTTTAGGTATGAGAAGCACTCTATACTTCCATGCTCATAGGTGCTCGGTTCCTTCAAGTTTGTTCTCAATATTGGAACTGTTTGTCATCATGATAAAAATTAGAACCTCAAATGGAAATAGTGACGATATAATTTACCAATGATATTGCTTCAGCTTGATGCTTGCTTAAACGATTTTATGGAAGACTACTTCTGGTGGACCTAGGATTTGATAGAAAAACCCTAATTTTTCAACTTAGGTATCTTTCATATATTATTAGATAGAAACATGTTCCCCCTTAAGGTGAATTAAGCAACATACTCATTTTCCCACAACTGTTGAAAGAACTGCAAAATATATGATGCCCTAGTTTTCTCCGGCAGTAGTGTTAGGTCAAAAATTGAAAATCCACAAAATGAGAAAATTATTCCATATAAATATGCTCCCTCCTAAATTGAGTTTTATAGTCCTCCTTTTTCAACTGATCGGTGGAGGGAAGTTCCCAGAACATGAAGCCCTAGGTTTTTCAATATCTTCTATAGAATTGCCTGATATTGTTTTTACTATATATAAGAATATTCTACTCCTAAAGGTATGAAAATTCGTCATGAGATATATTTGTATGTATTATTTCCAACCCCATAGGTTAGAGCTGAATTAGATTCTCCAAGTGAGACTTATGCTATGTTTACCAAGGTGACTTGCTTTAGGACTATTCAAGATAGAAAACTTGTACAGACTTCCATGTGTCCCTGTTTCACCTTCGGGGTTCGAAAAGGAGAATATAGAAACTACAGCCCATTCCCTATCTGCAAAATATTTCAAAATTTGAATTGGACCTTCCTCGCACGAGATATAAAAATTATCCCTAGATCTCAAGTTTGAGAGTGGATTCTCGAGGAGGTTGGAACCCTCATTTAGAGAAATCATATATCCTAAAGTATAGCGAATATGTGGTTTAAATTCTCACAAAATATATGGAAATATTTCATTTTAGTCCTGTAAATTTTTATCTCTTGAACCTTCTCCAATATCGAGTTATAGGGAAATTCCCAAGATTAATAGATTTTGTCTTCTAGGGTTTTTAAGCATGAAACCCTAATCTCCAAAAGCTGCAGTTGTAGCAATGTTTCGGCTGCACAAATAATTATTTCAAGGTGTCTCTAATACAATGTTAAGATTTAAATGGTTATACAATATGTAAAAAAATTTAGCATTGTGACATCGTAACCATATACAAAAGGATCACTGAAAGAAAGACGAGCACAAGCACACAAAAGAACATAAAGATTTATCTTGGGAAATCCTTGTGGGGGAGAAAACCTAGAAAAACTTCCTCGATATAGTATTCAACCAAGTACAGTGTAAGAACCAAATAATAAGACTTATAATACCCCAATAATAATATTAGATTGATTCCTCTCTCCCAGATGGACCTCTCCTTCTCTCTCTAATGCAACTTCTTGAGTGTTTTGCTTTTCCAAATGAGGGAGGTTCCTCTCCTATTTATACCAATTAGATGAGAGGCATAATAAAACAACAGGTCCGACTTCTCCTTGCTTCCAACGTTGACATGCCTTGGGATACTCAAGAATACATTTTACTAATACTTTTGTGGATACTACTAACCTGACTTACAATGAAGGTTTAACCTTAAGACTTTACATGACCAAATACATCAATGAAATCCCTAGTTAGAGTAACAACATCTCTAGAAGGGGTAATAACAATAATAGTACAAAATAGAATATCTTCTATAGTTACATTTATTTAATAGTACTTATCTTTAAAATAAATCATTTAGAAGTTCTTTACATAGTAAAAGTAAGTACATGAGTATATGTATTAATTTTACAAACAAGAAGACATATATGGACACAATAATGAGAAAAAAACTTCATAGGCTATTGTATCAACATAAATATTTAAAGGCTATGCCAGAGGAAAACACACATTTGAATCTTTGTCATAAAATTCAACATTTAACCACGAGAAAGCATCACCAATACTCAAATGGGACTAAATATGCTACAACAACTTTTTTATAATCTCATGAATCCTCTCATATACATGGAACAATATAGTAGTGGACAAAAATAGAAGAAAAATCTTTGTAATACTATGTTTCCTAAATCTTTGGAAAAAAATAGTAAAAGAAAAAAATGATTCATTGACTCAACAACATAAATAGAGGACATACAGATCTAAAACTGCTAATATTTACAAATGAATTTAGGTTACTGTATATAGGAATTTTGTGTAACCGAATTAAGTTTGACCTTTTAACTAATTAGTAACAGTCTTTCGACTAGTTACATTTTACATTGACTTTTTTACATTTACTTTAAAACACTTTGTTTTTCAATTCTTGTTGTTGTGTCTACTTTTCTCTTTTCCTTTTTTCTAGTAAATTTTTTCTTCTCATGTGCATTTGAGGTGACATTACTGGGTGACCTTGACGGATTCCATCCTAATTCATTTTTTTCAATAGCTATGCATAGGGATGGCCTCGAGGTGGCAACTGACCTCTAGGTGGCATAAAAGACAATGGAGATGCTTGACTTGCGAATGGTAGATTACTAGACTGTTGTGCTAGTGAAATTTAAGCTTGAACTGGAGTCTATCCTGCTGACTGTGATTCTGGGGGAATTTTATTTTATGATACATTTTCACCAATTGCAAGTCCTTCCCCGTAGGGATCTTGTGGGATCTCATATTTGCTAATGACAACTCAACTTCTAAGTGTCTTTCATATGACAAAGGATCCAATTCTCTAAAAATGGTTCTAATCCGGATCCATAGTTTGAATTTGGGTCTTAAATTGTCAAGTACTTTCTTTCCATTGCTCACTCCTTCCAATATATCCTCTTTATGATCTTCATTTGTCTTATGTATTAGAGGTGCTTGGTACTCTTCAGAATAAAAATATGCATTTGCATCCCATATTGATGGTTATCACAACTTTATTATCCTAGTAAACATACCTTTGAGAGAAGCAATATCATCTTCCAAACTGTTTGTACTATTCTGTATTACTCTTAAGATGGTTTGCTTCAATAACATTTGCTTAGCTATTTTAATAAGTTGAGTTCTACTTGTGAGTTGGAGATCCCGTATTTGCTTCTTGCTTCTACTATTCAGGTATTCGATAGTCTCCTGACTTGTTATGGCTTGTATGCCAATGTAATCCATGCATGCATGATCTACTCCTTTGCATATTTATATGTCTCCAGCTATTCCTTCATTAACTCACATAAATCCCATTTACTCATGAACAAATGTGAAATATTATCCCATAGATCTTGGTTAGTAATTTTATACAATTATTTTGCATCAGTATCTATCTTCATTGAAGTTATATGGCCCTTGAGGTCATCAATTTTCCTCTTTAGATCATAAATAACATCTTCTCTCTTGCTAATATCACCTTCTAGCTCAGTAATCTTGCCATTTTTCTTATTGATATCATCCTCCAAATCCTTTATCTAGTGTCTTTTTCTTCCTCCACTCTAGTTGATTATTGAGTGGTATTATCTTCCTCCATACCATCCACATATACTAATTAGAGGAAATTTCAACTCAAAATGGGCCTCCTAAAATGAATTAATAAAATAATAGTTAAAATAATAAAATAATATTTATTAATTTTGGAGGAAGAAAAGAAAAAAACTACTTTTTTGTTTGTATTTTTGACATATCTCCCCGCGTTTTTACTCAAATTTCGATTGGGAGATCTCGTTGGATGCGGAATTAAATTATGCATCCAATGAGTACCCACTTGGCATACTTTTGATGGACCCCTCTACCCCAAAAATAAGAAATACCTGAAAAAACATGATGATGATGTCATCATCACATTTTTTTAATATTTCTTGTTTTGGGGGTAGCGAGGCCCATCAAAAGTATGCCGAGTGGGTACTCATTGGATACGGAATTTAATTCCGCATCCAACGAGCTCTCCCAATCGAAATTTGAGTAAAAACGCGGGGATATATGTCAAAAATACAAACAAAAAAAGTAGTTTTTTTTATGATACCTATCCCCAAATTTATATTAAAAAAGTGTTTAAGACCTATACAGTATTTCAAATTTAAATTAATTTCATTGGCTAACACATGATGACATCGAATTTGAATAAAAGTTAAAAGGCCCATTTTGAGTTGAAATTTCCTCTAATTAGTACCACTTTTGTTTCAACTAGATTCTTCTTAGGCCCTTGGACACTTTGATTTACTTCTGAAGGAAGTTGAACAACTTCTTGCATGTTTGTTCATATTGTTTGATCTGGAACAATAGGGTTGATGGTGAAACTCTACATATTAAGGGATGATATTTGTGCTAGAAGATCATTTATCTTCTTTTCCTTATCCTCTTGTTGTTGGCACAACATATCCCATTTCATCTAATGAAATGGGAACCCCATACATCACTATTAAGGTAATTTTTTGTTGTTATTATTTACCTATGGGGTATTATTCCTTGGTACCTTCATCCCTTTTATCTAATCATGTTCGAAAATTAATAAAATTCTAATTCAAAGCCCTCAATTTTCTTAGTTTGTGAATTGCAGAATATCCTCTATTTTATTTTACATTTTTGTTTCTGCAATTTGCAAAAGTGGATAGTGGAAGTCCTTTTTTGAAGGTTTTGAAATTTATTTTTTGCAACCTGAAAACCGCAATGTGGATTGCAGATGTTGTAGTCTTTTTTATTTTTTATTTTTACCTTTATGCAACCCACAGCCCACAACCCGGATTGTGGATGTCGGAAAACCTTTTCTCAATAACATATCAATTTTTTAGTTCTACAATTCTACAACCCGAAATGCGGATTACGAAAACTGAAAAACACAAAACAAAATAAAATTGCAAAATCATACTTTCGTGATCTCGCAACCTGCAATGAGGATTGTGGATTGTAGATCAAGTCCTGTCACTGAGAGGGTGGGTGAATCAGTGACTAAAATTTAAAAAAAATTCTAGTATAAAAACAAATTATGAACGCAATTATTTAATGTGGAACCCAATAAGGTAAACCACCAACACGTTCTATTATCTGCAAAATTTTGTTTTTACAATATACAATAGAAGGAAGATATTTTCTTCCCTTTTGGATCAACACCCACTGATCAGGATACACCCACACTCCTATTTAGTCAATAAATTGACAAGGAAGCACCCACTCCCCAGCAAGCACCAACCGGCCCTAGCTCCACCCTTCCACCCTTAAATGTGATGAACCATGCACACAAATAAGAACATCTGTGACATAACCAATTTGGACTCAGTCTTCAATCTGGACAACTAAGACACTTTTCTTCATCTCGAAATGTTGCTTATAAATACTTTTAACATCATGTATCTCTTCTTTACAATCGCATCTCTTCATTTCTGGAAACTTGTGTCTTTTCACAATCACACCCTTTCAAATGGTCATGCCTCTTCAACTCTCTATTATTAAATCTTTAATTTATATTTCTGTCTATTACATATTTTAATTAATTAATTAATTAAAACGTGTATTGATCATCCTTCATCTTAACCCAGCGATCTTCCTTCACTCTTCACATGCGGACTCCATCTCTTCCAAAATGCGGGATTCATCTTTTCTGGCTTCCTTTACCTTCAAAAACACAGGATTCTCCTTCCTTTCATGCCTGGTAGCTTCTTCATTCCTTCTGTGGGAACCTTGTGGGATTCCTCATGCTGGCTCTTCATCTACGGGAATCATTGGCCCTTTCTGGGCATCCATAACCCTCTCTGCGGGCATATTAAGCTCTTGTAGGCTTATTCCTTAAGCCCTAGCGGGAATATGGGCCCATGGGTACTCTTCTTAGCCCTTGCGGGCCTCTTTTCAACACTTAACCACATCATTTGTTTATCGGCAACAAATCCAAGATCCCATCCATCGTTGCGACTTGAAATGTAGAAAGTTGTCTGTCGTAGTTGCTCAAAAGTTGTAACCCATCCGCCATAACAGGGAAAAAGAAATCGAAAACCTTTCTGACATTGAAACCAAACATTCACCCGTCGTTGTGGCTTGAAACATAAGAATCTGTCCACTGTAGAGGCTCGGACTTAGACAAACGTCCGCCGACAGACGTCTGTCGTAGCGGCTCGGACTTAAACAATTATCCACCGTAGCAGCTTGAATTTTGACAAATCGCCCGTTGATCGGTTCCTACACATTTCCAAACCGTTGATATTGTGATCATCTTTTACTTTTGACCATTGATCTTCGTCTATCTCACCTTTCGTCCATCCAATCACGTCCGTTGTAGTGAATCGAATTTGAACATCCATCCACCGTAGTGGCTTGGATTTGAACACCTCTTCACCGTAGCGGCTTGGACTTTGAATAATCATCCACTGTAGCGGCCCATATTTAAACAACCATACACCGTAGAGGCTCATAGTTGAACAACCATCCACCATAGCGGCTCATACCAAAAACTCACCCGTCGTTGCGGCTCATACTTGACAAGTCACCCGCTGTAGTGGTTCATAGTTGAACAATAATCCGTTGTAGCAGGTCATACCAAAAACTCACCCACCGTTGTGGCTCATACTTGACAAATCACCAGTAAACATAAAACTCTTTCTCCGCAGCCAATGTGGGATAAATTCCAAATGCGTAACTCGATCTTCCACCTTCTATTTTTTGATCTAACCGATGTTGAGTATTTATCTGCAACAATTTCATAGCTCCATGTTTTCCTTCCCATTCACTTCATACTTCATCATTTTATTCTTCAAATGACAGTATTCAAGAATGCACATTTTTACTCCAATGCGGACTTCAAAAACATGTCGGATAAGGCATCTACATAATGCATAGCTCCACAAGGTATTCACCAGTTCATAGAAACTATATGATAGTTCATGGTGATCTTCTTCACACATCATTGCTCAACAGACATTTCTGAACCATCATACATCACTGTAATATCAACACATCCCTACTGGCATGCATCCATTGAGATTTTCAGAAGTCCCCTTAAACATGAACATAAGGCCATATTTGCTTCTGTCATCCATATCTCTATTTGTTGTTCTGCTCACATTATCTAGTTTCTATCAATGACAACTTGAGCACTGCCATATTGCCAACACGGATTACGAAAGAAATAAAGCTAATTACTGGTAAGTCTTTCAAATCTCTCGTTTCCCATTGGTTTAGTTTCAATCATTTTCTTTGGGTTAAAATTGATTATTTTCCTATAATTTTTCCCAAAATTTACCTCATACCCTGCAACTATGTCAAGGAACACAAGGTCCAAAACTACTCTTAGAGAGAAAAATAACAAAGACCCCAATTCCATAATCTTCTCTGAGACCGGTGGGTAGGTATCTGAAACATTTCATCTAGACTGGTCTAGGATTTATGTCATTTTCGGTAATGATGATTTATCCGCCATCCCTCATGACCAGTCCGCCTTCGTGAACATAAGAAAATCACAAATTCATGTTATAGCGGCCAGACCTATTTTCATTCCCTATACAGATCTCGTGAATTGGATGGTCGACCATGCAAATCCCCTCGACCGCTCTTTTGATGACAGTCAAGATCATACCTAGATAGCCTCCTTTCGTCCATAGGTATTTTCCAGAGTGTACACTCTTATCCCACCTCAACAATTGCTTAATAAGAAATTCCTTGAAGCCTCTACCACACAATATAATTTCAAGGAAATTATGAAGCCATGGATGCATAAAAATACAAAATTAATTCCTAAGCCACATAAATTGTACCCTATCTCTTGGTTTATGGAACCTTTTTTCTTATTGAAATCCATGATATGCAAATTGTATGGGTTACCAAACTGCATAGTGTTTAAAGCATAATGGGTGCCTCTCACGCATCATATTCTGACAATAGGGGAGATCTTCAACTGGGCTCAAATTCTATCAGTTGTTTTGAAGGAATCAATAGAGAAGTACCATAAAAATATGGTGTCCGAAAATCCCACATTTTATCTATCATCTTATGTAATGGACATTTTTTGTGCATCATTTCCTATCCTAGCTATGGGATGGAATTGGATGAAGGTTTCACACCCTTTCCATATTTATTGTTTGACCCTATGGGGGAACAACATTGTACCACCCATAATATGAAATCCGTGACCACTTTATTGGATCAATTTATCATAGGATTTTCAAAGGCAATGCCCCTACTTTTTCTGACTCGGAAAGAGAACTGATCTCCACCTTGGGAGATTGCTATGTCAAGGAGTATTTTGCATACATCAGGATTTGGGGTAGCAACACTGTCCATATGCTTCCCATGATAGTTCCAGATATAATGGTTCTAGAGTTGATTTTTTTTCAAACTGTTGTTGATAGAGTGTTTCCCAATTTTACAACAGTTAAGAGGAAAGGTTGGCCAAAGTTTTCCCTCAGCCTTGGACCGTTAGTAATCCAAAATTATACACATGTAGGAACTCTTGGGCATAAAATTGTTACTTTTAAACTTGGGGAATCCCCCAAGAGAATGCAAGACCAAAATTCCTTCCTAGAAAATCATTTTAACAAGGAGCATATGAAAACGGGTTACTCATATCAGAATGACCCCGATGTTGACATATATCAAGGGGCTAAATATTTTTTAGAAGTTGTAACTAGGATAGCCACACTTGATTAAACGAGCTTTATTTTCCAATACCAGCAATAATTGAAGACCAAGGTTCTCCACTATAGAAAAATCGAGTTATCAGTAGAGGAGAAGACACAGAAACAACTTGTTGAGAAGGAGGCCCATTAGATAAAGGTTGGCTCTTCTTCAATGGAAATTGAGCATACCAATAACCATGGAAAGGCTGTCATTGAATGCCCTCAACACCCATAAACCTCGTCCACTTTTGAGGTTTTAATAAGGTCTACAAGATGAAGAGAAATTTGGAGTTGATGAGTTCAGTGGTAAAGGCATAAGCAACAGTTTCTGAATCCCCACCAAAGAGGAAAAGAACCAAGAATCCATCTTCATAATTCAATCCACTATAACAAGCACATCCACCAATGGCAAGCGTTGATGTGCATGAGATCGAAAGTGATCTTAAGGAAGACACCTTTCCCTCTAAATATTCATGCCAGTTCCCACTATCTTTTTATCTATTGTTTCAGCAACCCAGACAGTTGGGGATCCTTTTGAAGGTTTAATTCATGATAATTCATTTTCAGAGATTCATCCTTCCCAAGTTCTTAGTTCCAGTAATGGTACATCTATGGTATCCTTACCTATTTATATTGCTATTCATTTTTTGGCTTTACCCTTTTTCTCCGCAGCATTTGAACTACCTTTTGTTTCCACCAAATTGAAATATTTGCCATCCCCTTCATCATTTTCATAGCATCATATCTCTTTTATTCCTACCACCACTTCTAAAATGATTACTTCTATCTCCATTTCCACTCATCCCGCCTCCAATGCTCATACCTTTACACCTTTCAATACCATTTTGCAAATTAGTATGCCAATCCCTGCCTCTGACATTCCCCAACCCGCCCCTTTTGTCACAGTCTCTGAAGGATCCATCTCCACAGCTAAGGAAGTGGAATATTTTGTTCATGATCATAGTAGTGTCCCTTGGGGAATATTTTGGAGCAGAAAAGAAAAGGATGTACTGAAGAAAGGATCCAAAAGATCCAGGGAGGGAACCTTCAAGTAAGGATGAGTGCCCAATAATATCATATGGAAGAGAGATTCCACAGATGTTAAGCATGATTCCTTGGAGACTGCAACTGCCATCGAAGCCTTTGCAAGGGAAAATTCTGAATCAGTTTCCTCACTCATAAAGGAAATTGAGATAAAAGAACAAGAAATGCAGATGATAAAATAAGAAAAGTAACAGGAAATTACACGGCTTCACAATGAGGATAAAGAATTGAAAAATGGTTATGAATACTAGATCAAGCAATTGAATGAGCATAACAATATTCTCAAGAAAAAACTTGAAGAATCACAAGGGATGAATGTCAAACATGTGTAGAATATCACATCCCTAGAGAAGAAGTTGAAGGGTTTTCAATTTGTATCTGTTGCTTCCTCTTTTTCCAAGTTCATAGAGGAAAAGTTTAAAAAATTGGCTTCTCGAATTCAGAATGACCTTCACCGGGTGACAGTTGGTTTTTTTGAAGGACTAAATGAGATGCAAGAAACTTATAATGCCTTTGAATGCCAATATGACCTCCTCTATGATCATAATCAAAGGAGGAAGGAAGAAAAAAAAGATTATGAAAATTTGGTGGACTAGCAGATATACATCAAAGACATACTTGAAGGTGTGCCAGTCCTTGAAAAAATAAAACTGAGAAGGATTAAGATTTCCCTATAATCATGGGAAAATGTCTATGAATCTGTAGAGTCTGCCATTTAGGATGGACAAGTTTCATGCAAGAAGAGTTGGTTTTCCTCGGGAAATTTGTTAAGTTTTTTGGACTTACCACTAATGGATCCAATCAAAGATGTTATGCTTTCGAAGATGAAGCTGAAACATATTGAAAGGGATTTCTCAAAAACCAAGGAGCAGATTCAGAAAATTGATCACCTACACCTGGCTGAGACCAAGTATTGGATTGAGTATCTGTTGATTTTGCAGATGAGAATAATCTATTTCTCTGAGAATGGGAGGAAGTTCAGAAAAGGGAGATAGAATCCTTGCTCTGCAAGGCTCAGTTACAACTAGAATTTGTTTAGTATAGGGATATACTGGATCTATTAGATGCATTTTCCAAGTGGAAATCTGCCCTTGGAAAATCTTAAAACTGACATTATGTAATCCCCATATCTTTGGAGGATTTTTTTTCTTTGCAAGATTTTATAATAATTATTTAATGAGATGGGATATCTCATTGTAAAGATCTATGAAAGAGCTTGCAAGAGTGACTTTAGAGGACGATATGAGAAAGAACAACAAAAGACAAACTAGGGATACTCTGGAATTTTTGCAGATTTTCAATGTTTTACATATTCAATAAAATTCACATGGTTTCTTTTGTCATCTTTTGGATATCCATTGAATTTCTTTAGTGAATCTTGGTTATTCTTTATTTTTATGAAATTTTGATTATATGTTGCTTCATCATCAAATACACTAATTACTATATTGATTTCTCATTACAATGTTATTGTGTTGTTTATGCATTAAGTAAATTTATTTATTTAATTCATGTGTACTATCAATTGCAACTAAGGAATAAGTCACCTCTGCACATGTTGATTTATCAATTAGTATTATTTTGTTAAAACAATTATGTACTTAATGCATTTGGATAAAAAAATTGATTTTAATTTTTTTAGTTCTATTCGAAGTTGGAAAATACAAATTTGGTTTATATTTCTATACATTAGATTAATATTTTTTCATAAATTATAAATTTACTTGTTCTACTACAAATTATCCATAGTTACTATCTGAGTTTACTTAGACAGTTCAGTTCATTATTACCATAACCCTTCCATATTTTCCACAGAGGAAGAGCAAATCCATTCGAGTCTGAAAACCTTGTGCCAATGGAGGCCTTATATCCATAGGAGTCAGTTATCCAAAACAACTTAGGGATAAAACCATCTTTGCGTGGGATTGTTTGAATCCCTTCAGGTTGGACTTTCTCCTCTTGTTGAATTCCTTGTAGTTTTTTCATCAACCTACTTTTGGTGCCATAAAAAAATGGCACTAGAAAGATTAATTAGTTAAAAATGTCTAGACAAAACACAAGAAAAGCTCCTCCTCCCAGATGACCAATCATTACTAGAATCCAGATTCAATCTTCTACGACCACAAACCAACCTACGGAAAACCATACCACAGTCCTCGTTACCCCTATCTTGGAACAACTAAATAGAATACATGAGTTTATCTTTGTGTCACTAAAATAGAGGGCCTTTGACTCTAGACAAACTTAGGAAAAGAACTTAGGATATCACTTCTAGGCTAGAACATAAGACTGAGGAAGATAGGATCCTCAGAGACACTTTATCCCTATCTCTTTTAACTGATAATTCCCCTGTCAGCGCAAATAGTCAAAACACAACTGATCAGGAATCACTTCCTAAAATCTAGACTAGTTCATTAGTTGAACAAACATTTCACCTCTAGGAAAACCAACAATTCAATGTGCATTCTGGTGGACCACCACCTACACCACCTGTCTCATCTTCATCACCTTCTGGGGAATCCTCAGATAGTAAGACATCCTCAAGTTCTTGTTCCTCGGAAGAAATACCATTGGATGAACAACTAAACAGACCATGGCCGCTAGATCAATATGCATTTTTTTTCCCTGGACAACAACATAACTTGCCCAAGAATCTTTAGAATTAGATCCCTAAGTTTAATCCTAACGAAATATCTCAGGTTGAGGATCATATTAAGACCTTTATGCAAGCCATTATATTGAGGAATGTAGTACATGAAGACGTAGTGTGTAGGTTGTTTCCATATTCCTTTGAAGGCCAATATTCTACTTGGTACTTCACCTTAGAGTCTAGATCTATCAACTCTTGGGATGATTTTGAGAAGTTGTTCCTCAAAACGTTTGGGGATGACAACACCCATGGAGATTTGGTTATGGATCTATCCTCTTTGAGGATAAAAGGGAAAGAGAGAGTGAAGGATTTTAGTCAGAGGTTCTCTTGCTTGAAGAATAGGATTCATACCAATTTTCTTCATGCGGAAGAATTATTGGTTGCTTATTTCATTAATGGTTTTCCTACTCCCATTGTTATGTGGGTGAAAAGTCCACACAAAACCACTCTACAAGAATATTTTCCAGAAGCCATCACAGTAGAGAAATTCATGTTCTAATTAAAAGATAATCCATATGTTCAAGCACATCAATCCTCTACATCTTGTAGGAGGAAGGAAAAATTCCCCAAACCCACAGCCAACTAAAGACCCTTTCGAGATGGAAAACAAGAAAAAATTACTATAAAAAACATTCTAATGACATGGTGGATCTCAAAAGAACCAAAACTGAAAACCACGCAAATAACAGAGGTTTGGTAAGGCCACCTTTTAGGATACCTTATCAACCTCGTCAAAATCAGCCTCCTCCAAACCCTAAAGAAACATTGACTTCTAAGGATAGTTACTCTATTTTCAAGGCCCTAACTACTAGATCCCAAACTATTCCAGATGATATTAGGGACGGTTCCGAAGAATCTAAAGATTCCATACCTCCTTATGAAGAACAGGATGAACACCTTAACAGCATCAATTGTTTTTCATAATTACTAATGGCAGAAGAAGAAAATGAATCTAAAGCTATCTAAAATGTTCAACATCCTTATAACACCAGGAGTAAAGGCCACACTTCACAGGAACCTTCACTGTCAACATCTACTCCCAATATAGGTAAAGCGTCTACTCCAAAAGAAAAGGTAATTCTTGATATTGAATTCAGTTTGGTTGATGATTTAAAGAGGGATAAAGCTAACATTTCTTTGTTTGAACTTTTGAAAATACCTTCTATGAGGGGGAAACTTCCCAAGAGCATGATTTTGAATAAATATAGGGAATTTCAAAACAATAACTTGGAAACTTATACAATGCCCGATAAGCAGAATCCTAGGATGAAAAGGACCCCTCCTTTATTACTTACTTTTGAAATATTCAATAGAAATGTCCATAAATGTATGATAGACTCATGGGCTTCATCCAATGTCATTCCATTGTATGTCTGTAATAAATTGAATGCAAATTGGGAACCCTGCACCACCTAGATTTTCCAATTGGATAGATCAAAAGTTAGGGTGGTAGGGGAATTAAAGAATCTTCTTTTGACATTATGTGTCGACCTGAGGATTCATCAAACTATAGACATTTTCATTGTTGACATTCTTGAGGCCTATGGTATGTGTCTTAGCAGAGACATCGAAAAATCTCAAAGGATATTTTTCCACTGACTGGTCCCATCTATGGATACCCTACAATGGAATACCCAACCATATTAATCTTGTAAGGGAACCTTATATGAAACATACAGTCACTAACCTCAATTATCCCGATGAACCTGTTGTCTTCTTTAGCTCATGCATATAACATTACACATTTGATTCCTTCTCTGAGAATTTTCCTATCAATTCCTCTCCTGATGAGGATGTTGATAATTTGTCTTAAATTAATAATTACATTGTTGTTCCATTTACTGGTACTATTGTTCATAATGTATATAATGTGAATACCAACTTTAGGATAGATTTGAATTCATGGAATTAATTTTTTTATGGATCTAAATAATAAGATGGTGTTGGTACAAGCTATGTATTGATAGATCCGAAAGGCACCAAAATGGTGATTGATTTCAGAATGGATTTTGAGTGTACTAACAACATTAATGAGTATCAAGCTCTTGTATAGGGACTGAAGAAAGAAATCTATTTAGGCGCTCAAGTTATTGAATGCTATGGTGACTCTGAAATTATTGTAAATCATGTAAGGAATAATATCCATTGTTTATCACCACATTTGATTAATTACCAGAATCTTGTTAGGGACATGACTGGTCCATTTAAGGATTTTTATATTAAATTTATCCCTAGATCACAAAAATTTGATGCATATATGCTAGCTAATACTACATCTAAGCTCATTCCCCCTAAAGGTCTATCCCCCGATACTTTTTCCATTGAATTAATGTACAGGCCTTCTATCCCTGATAATGTTACGAATTGGAAGGTTTTTGATGATGATCAACAAATCTTAGATTTTTTGACAGCCCATGATACTTTTAAATATGTATCTATTGATGAGGCTGAACATGACAAGCCTTTGTCTGACCCTATTTTACCTTCCAATATTACCCCAAGTCAGTTATTAATCTGGTAGATTACTGTGACCTGCAAGACAAGTTCAAAGGTATTACTAAATGCAATGTACATATTTCTTCCCTCAATTTTAAAACTGTCAATCTTGGAAATGAGTAGAACCCTGAACTTATCAACATAAGGATTAATTATTCACCATATGAAGAAAATCATTCGATTAAACTTTGCAAAGAGTTTAAAGATGTGTTTTCCTGGACATATGTTGATGAACCAACCATCATGCATCACAACATTCCCATGAATCTTGATATAAATCCCTATCAACAAAAGTTGAGAAAGATGCACCCTAGTATCAAACCATCTGTTAAGAAAGAAATTAAGAAATTGTTGAAATCTAGGATCATATTTCCAGTGACACATACATAGTATATTTCAAACTTAGTCCTCATTCATAAAAAGAATGGATAAATAAGACTATGTGTGGACTTTCAGAATTTAAACAGAGCATCTGAAAAATATAATTACCATGTTCCTTCAATGGAAGATATTTTGCAAAGGGTTGCAGGTGCGGAAATGTTTTCCTTCCTGGATGGTTTCTCCAGTTATAGTAAGGTATTGGTTACATCCTTTCATCAACTCAAAACCGCTTTCAGGACACCTTGGGGTTCATTTTCCTAAAGAAGAATTCCCTTTGGATTGATCAAAACAGGTGCTACATTCCAAAGAGCTATGGATAAAGATTTTAGGGGTTTATTGCACAATTCTATAGTATTCTATTTGGATGATATACTGATTTATTCAAAAAAGAGGCATGATCATATGTTTGCTCTTAGACGGGTTTTTAAAAGATGTAGAAAGTATGGTATCTTGCTCAACTCAAAGAAGTCGATTTTTGCGGTCACTGAAGTAAGCTTTTGGAATTTATTGTTTCAGAATATGGCATGATTATTTATCCTAAAAGAACAGATGCAATCACTAAAATTGGGCTTCCCAGTTCGAATAAGGCCATGCAATCCTTTCTCGATAAGACTAATTTTGTAAGAAGGTTTGTACCCAATTTTGCCCAAATTGTTAGACCATTGCAAGATTTCATCAAGAAATATGTACCATTTAAGTGGACTGACATTCAAAAGGATGTTTTTGCTTGGATTAGGAAAGCTATTGCATATCCTCTAGCATTGATGTCCCCATATTTTGAGAAATTTTTTCATTTTGTATACCTTTGCCACAGACTTCTCTTACAATGTTGTTTTGAAGCAAAAGCAAGCAAAGGATGTAAATATTCACATCTCGTTCATGAGCTCCACATTTAAAGGGGCTTGAGTTAAACTATTCATAGATTTATAAACATGCCTACACAGTTTATAAATATGTCAAACATTTCAGGCCCTATTTATTGAAATCTAAAACGGAGGTGATTGTCCCCTATGTAGTCATAAGGAATAATATGATTCAGAAAGAGCTCAGAGAGAAGTGTTCCCATTGGATGACCATGCTTCAGGAATATGACTTGAAGAACAAACCATCCAAAATTGTCAAAGGACAAGAATTATTCTTGTTATCTTCCCAATTAAGTTACCCACATCAAGAACACAAATGGAAACAAGAGGAAGACATATCTACAGATATCGTTAATGTTATTTCTACTTCATCCTTGGAATGGTATGACGATACTCGATTTTTTCTTAATCACGAGTATGCCTCTCCAACCTTAGACTTCAAGAAGTGTAGAGACTTAAGACTAAAATAAGCACCTTGTCAGTTCATTGATAATGTGATTTTTATAAGAAACTATGATGGTGTTTTCCTCAGATGCTTAGAGAAGGAAGAAGTTGAAAATGTCCTGTTTGAATTCCATGCAGGGCCTGCAGGTGGAAAATTTTTAGGAGAAACAAATGCTCACAAGGTTTTGAGAGATGGCTATTGCTACCCAACATTATTTAAAGATGCATATTCCTTTGTCAGGAGATGTGAATCCTGCTATAGATGTGCGGGTAAGGTAAAGAAACCTGCCTTTCCCCTCCAGCATGTTACTGTCTAGTTTCCATTTCAGAAATGGGACTAGATTTTGTTGGCCCATTAATCCTCCTTCATCCTTGTAGCATAGGTATATCCTTACTGCAAAAAATATATTTTACTAGGTGGGTAGAAGCAATCCCTAAGGGTTTCTAATACTAACTCGGTAATCTCCTTTTTGGAAAGTAATATTGTCACTAGGTTTGGAGTCCCAGAATATTTGGTCTTTGATAATGCATATTATTTTAATTCTATTGATCTTACTCAGTATGCCTTTGAAAAGGGGATCAAATTCAATTAATCTGCAAATTATTACCCACAAGGGAATGGATTAGTAGAGTCTTAAAACAAAAAATTGATCAATATCCTAAAGAAAATTGTCACGCCACTCACCATAAAAATTGGCATACCCATCTTTTTAATTCTCTGTGGGAAGATCATATAACTCCCAAATATTCCATTGGGAACTCTATTTATTTCCTTGTTTGTGGTAAAGAGTTTGTGCTGCCATCAAAAGTCCTACTTCCTTCCTTGCAGCTAGCTCAATCTTGTTTATAGGAAAATGAATATCCTCCTCTTCAAAATAGAATTGATACATTACTTAAACTTGAAGAGGAAAGAGAGAAGTCCAAGAATAAATTATATAAACACCAACAATTAATTAAGAGATGGTTTGATGAGAAGTCTTCGACCGAGCGAGATTTTCAGGTTGGGGATTTGGTGTTGAAATGGGAAAAACCCCACAAGGAAAAAAATGATTATAGTGAATTTCAATGTTTGTGGTTAGGGCTATTCATTATTACAGAAAATATTTGACTTGGCATTATCTGATTGCAAACATTAGAAGGTTACTCTAGGACCTATCTAGTGAAAATCTAACTCCTTAAAAGGTATTTTACCTGAGATAAGCTCTTGATTATCTATACATAGGTTTGTTTCTTTTCTTTTGTTTTCCTTTTATTTGATTAGAATGTTTGCTTTATTTCAAACATGATATTGACTAGGCACTTGGCCAGAGCTAGTGATCAATTTATCTTCATAATTTTTAGCTAAGAGTTTGAAGGTGGATATGTTGGAACATATTTACTTTGTTTATATCTAAAATAGTTCTCCCATGGGGATACAACCAATAATCTGGGAATTCCTTTTAATTTTCTATGTTTCTCACCTATGTCACTATCTTTACAAATTGTCACTGTGATATTTGATGCTTAGTAGTGATTTGGTAATCCTATCATATGTTCCATTAGCGACTGCCAACAAATCTCTAAATCCTGGTTGAACTTGTTCTATTATGGGTATCACATTCGTCACCTTGAAATAAAATTCAACTAAATAAGTGTAAATTGCAATATAGGGGGTCTTATCACAAGCCATCCTATCATGTTCACATATTTTCAATGAGTGACATTACCAAAAGATGGTTACTAAGCCAGGGTAGTGGCTTGAAATTTACATTCTAATTAATGTTTGTTTTGTTCTTTTATGCCTAGCCACAACTGGTTGTATTCAAGGACAGGGAGTCTTATCATAAGCCAACCTGACCATGATCATGGATCCTCTTTTGGACTGAAATTGCTAACAGGTGGTTCATAATCCATGGTAATTGCTTTTAGATTCAAAAACTAAAAGATAGGGAGTCTCATGATAGAGCTATCTTGTTCATTTTCCAGGTAGGATTTGTGATTGGCATTGCACCTTACCAAAGAAATGGTCTTGTTTCAACTAAATTTTGGTTTCTTTTGTTTAAAAAAAAGGAAGAAAATTTTGTATATATGTGTGGAAATAAAGTCACTAATTCACAATTAATAATTCAAGGTTATTGTTGGTAAGATAATCCAAAAGTGGATCAAATATTTCCTAAGGTTCATCAAAAGTTGTCCCCTTTTGACTACATATTGGTCACATGGATGACCCATTGCTTCTAAGTTACTTTTGTCAGTATAACATCATTATAAGTGGCTTGGGGAGGGAAGGTAATACTTTTTCTGTTGGAGTTGATTGTATGCTTATTGAGTTACTATTAGATTATAGAATTAAACGATTTTCCTACTAACATGCCTCTCTTCAAACTTTTAAGTTGATTTTTACAGAGATAATTGCTTCCCCCAGTGAGTCGCCATTTGTTGTTGCCACAATAGATCCCATTTCATCTAATGAAATAGGAACTCCATACATCACTAGTAAGGTAATTTTTTGTTGTTATTTTTTTCCTATGGGGTATTATTCCTTGGTACCTTCATCCCTTTTATCTAATCATGTTTGAAGCTTAATAAAATTATAATTCAAAGCCTTGTTTTTTCTGGTTTGTGAATTGCAGAAAATCATCTATTTTCTTTTAAATTTTTGTTTCCGCAATCCACAAAACTCGATAGTGGAAGTCCTTTTTTCAAGGTTTTGAAATTTATTTTCCCACAACCCGCGACTTGCAATGCTGATTGCAGATGTTGTAGTCTCTTTCATTTTCTTTTTTTACATTTCTGCAACCCGCAATCAACAACCTATATTGTGGATGTCATAAAACCTTTTTTCATTAACATTTCAATTTTTCAGTTCCACAACTGTGCAACCCGCAATGCGGATTGTCAAAATCGAAAAACGAAAAACAAAATATAATTTCAAAATCACACTTCCACAATCCCACAACCTGCAATGCGAATTGCGGAAGCAATAAAACTAATTTCTAGTCACAAACGTTATCCCACAATTTTGCAATCTGCAATGTAGATTGCGGATTGCAGAAATCAAAGAATGAAAATTTGTTAAAATTTCATCTCTGCAACTTCATTCCCCTCCTCAATATTGACCATTGATTTGTTTTGAATCTACGGTTTAAATTATTTTCGCTGTTGGATTCATTGTTTAAATATTTTGGTTTTTCATTATCTTTCTACCATTTCCGAATTGCGAAATTTACTCCGGGGAAAGAATTTTTATTGTGAATTTTCACCTGGTTAATGAATTTCCTTACTCTTAAGCGATTTACTGGTAACTCTTTCGAATCTCTTGCATCCCATTGGTTTAGTTTCAGTAATTTTCTTTGGGTTAAATTTGATTGTTTTCCTGTAATTTTTACCAGAATTTACCTCATACCCTGCAACTATGTCGAGGAACACAAGGTCCAAAAATGCTCCCAGTGAGAAAAATAACAAAGACCCCAATTTCATAATATTCTCTAACATCGGTGGGAGGGTATCTGAAACATATAATCTATATTTTTCTAATATTTATGAAATTTTTTATAATGATGATTTCTTCGGCATCCCTCATGACCAGTCAGCCTTCGTGAACATAAGATAATCACAACTTCATGCAATAGCATCCAGACATGCTTTCATGCCCTATACAGATCTCATGAAGTGGATGGTCGACCATGCCAATCCCCTGGACCGCTCTTTTGATGACCAGGCTCACACCCAGCTAGCCTCCTTTAGTCAAGTTTTCCATAGGATGTGCTCTTATCCCACCTTAACAATTGCTTAATATGAAATTCCTTGAAGCCTTTGTCACACAATATAATTTCTAGGAAATGATGAAGTCATGGATTCATAACACTGCAAAACTCATTCCTAAGCCAGATAAATTGTACCCTATCTCCTGGTTTAGGGAACCTTTTTCCTTATTGGAAGCCATGTTATGCAGACTGTATGGGTTACCAAACTGCACAATGTTTAAGGAAGAATGGGCGCCTCTCATGCATCATATTTTGACGATAGGGGTGATATTAAGTTGGGCTCAAATTCTATCAGTTTTTTTTAATGAATCAATAGAGAAGTACTAGAAAATTCTGGCATCCATAAATCCAACATTTTATCTACCATCTTATGTAATGGACATTTTTTGTGCATCATTTCTTATCCCGACCATGGGATGGAATTGCACGAAGGTTTCACCCCCTTCCCATATTTACTGTTCGGCACTATGGGAGAACAACTTTGTACTACTCATATATGACATATGTTCCCACTTTATTGGATCGGTTTATCAGAGGATTTTCAAATTCAATGCCCCTACTTTTTCTGACTCAGCATGAGAATTGATATCCACCTTGGGAGATTGGTATGTCGGGGATTATTTTGTATACATCAGTATTCAGGATAGCAACATTGTCCATATTCTTCCCAGGATAGTTCTAGACATAATGGTTCTAGAGAATATTTCTTTTCATACTGTGGTTGATCGAGTGTTTCCCAAGCTTACAGCAACTAAGAGGAAAGGTTGTCCAAAATTTTCCTATCAGCCTTGGATCATTGGTGATCCAATATTCTACACATGCAGGCACTGTGGGGAATAAAATTGTCAATTTGAAACTTGGAGAAGCCCCCAAGAGAATGCATGACCCAAATTCCTTCCTTGAAAATCATTTTAACCAAGAGCATATGAAAATTGGTTACTCACATCAGAATGAGCATAACGATTCCATATATCACTGGGATAAATATTTTTTAGAAGTTATAACTAGGATCACCACACCTCATGAAAATAGATTTATTTTCCAATACCAGTAGGAATTGAATACCAAGGTTCTCCACTATAGAAAAATCGAGTTATCAGTGGAGGAGAAGACACATAAACAACTACTTGAGAAGAAGGACCAGAAAATACAGGTTGGCTCTTCTTTAATGGCAAGTGAGCATACAAATAATCATGGAAAGGATGTCATTGAATACCCTCAACATCCAGAAACCTCATCTACTTTTGAGGTTTCAATAAGGTCTTCATAGATGAATAGAAACTTGGAGCTGATGATTTTAGTGGTAGAGGCACAAGAATCCATTTTTGAAACCCCACTAAAGAGGAAAATGATTGAGCAGCCACCTTCACAAGGAAATACACTACCACAAGATGATCCACCAACGGAAAGAATTGATGTGCGTGATATCAAAGTGATCTTGAGGAAGAGACCTTTCCCTCTATTTATTCATGCCCAATCACAATTTCCATTATCTTTCCATCTTTTGTTTCAGCAACCCGGGAAGCTAGGGATCCTTTTGAAGCTTTAATTCATGAACACTATTTTTCAGAGATTCATCTTTCCTAAGTTCTCACTTCCAATAATGGTACATCTTTTGTATCCTTGCCTATTTCTATTTCTATTCCTTTTTCGACTTTACCCATTTTTTCAGGAGCATTTGAACTACCTTTTGTTTCCACCCAATTGACATCTTCACAATCCCCTTCATCATTTTCACAACCTGGTAGCTATTCTATTCCTACCACCTCTTCTGAAACCATTACTTGTATCTCCATTTCCACTCCTTCCACCTCCACTCCTCACTCCTTTACACTGCGAGTACCATTCCACAAATTAGTATGCCAATCCTTGCCTCTAACATTCCCCAACCTACCCCTTTAGTCGCAGTATCTGAAGGAGCCATCTCCATAGCTAAGAAAGTCGCAGATTTTGGTGATGATGTAGTAGTGTCCCTTGGGGAATATTTTTTGGAGAAGAAAAGAATAGGTTGTAGTGAAGAAAGGATCCAAAATATACAGGGAGAGAACCTTCAAGCAAGGCCTAGTGCCCAACCAAATCATATGGAAGATATATTCAATAGATGTTAATCAGGAGGCCTTGGAAATTGCAGATATAATGGGAGAATTTGTAGGGGCCAATTATGACTCAGTTTCCTCACTCAACAAGGAAATTGAGATAAAAGAACAAGAAATGTAGATGATCAAACAAGAAAAAGTCACAGGAAATTGCACAGCTTCACAATGAGATAAAAGAATTGAAAAATGGTTATGAAGACCAGATCAAGAAATTGAATGAGAAAAAGAATATCCTCAAGCGAAAACTTGAAGAATCACAAGGGATGAATGTCAAACATGTGTAGAATATCACATCCCTTGAGCAGCAGTTGAAGGATTTTCAGTTTGTATCTGTTGCTTCCTCCTTTTCCAAATTCATAGAGGAAGAGTTTAAAGAATTGGATTCCCTAATTAAGAATGACCTTAACTAGGTGACGGTTGGCTTGTTTGAAGGACTGAATGAGATGTGGGAAACTTATAATTCCTTCCAATGCCAATATGACCTCCTCCATGATCATAATCAAAGGAGGAAGGAAGAAACAAAAGATTATGACAATTTGGTGGACTAGAAGAGACACATCAAAGACAAACCTAAAGGTGTTCTAGTCCTTGAAAAAATAAAAATGAGAAAGATTACAATTTCCCTAGAATCGTGGGAAAATTTATGTGAATCTGTAGAGTCTACTATTCAAGATGGACAAGTAGCATGCAAGAAGAGGTAGTTCTGCTCAGAAAATTTGTTAAGTTTTCTGGACTTACCATTAATTGATCTAATCAAATATGTTATGTCTCTGACCCTGAAGCTAGAATAGATTAAGGGATTTTTCAGAAACCAAGTAGTAGATTCAAAAAATTGATCACCTGCACCTAGATGAGATCAAGGATAGGATTGAGTCTCCTTTGATTTTGTATATGAGAATCAATCTCTTTCTCTAAACCAATGGTGCTAGTGGACCCAATATTAATTAATGAATCCTAAGTTAGGAAATTATAATATAATAGACACATATGGATAATAGATGATTATAAATCCTAACATGCCATGGCTTGGATCATTGGTATCAGAGCTTGATCAAAACTTAAGTTACATAAGCACTTTCGTCGAAGTTATTTAACTTATTCCTATTCAAACATGCTCGCAAACTCAACAACACAAGTAGACACTACCTTCAAATTCAAAAAATATGATCAAATAAGTACACAATAGACATGCAATTAATGAGACAGAGAAACTCATAGAAAAAGCACTGGCTTGCCAGCGAACCGAAATGTTTTCCCGGTTCCGCGAGATTCTCATGTGATTCACTTCAAACTATGGAGAATCCTCGACTTGACCTCACTCTAATAAAATCATCCCTTTCAAAGTACAGATGAATATGTACATATCGAATCTTGAAGGCAAGATTGATGCAGAATCCATCGATAATTGGGTACAACAATTGGAATCTTACTACTCCATGAATAAACTCTCCGAAGTGGAAAAGATCACCATTGCATCCTTAAATATGTCAACCTACGCACATTTCTAGTGAGAGAATCTATTGACAAAGATGGAAAAAGAAGGCGACCCCATAGAAACACTGGAATTTTTTTTTAATACATCTGAAAGGAGTTCTACTCATCCAAGTATCTTGAACAACAATACAAGAAGTGGCAGCATCTAAGGAAATGGAAAGACCAGTCCGTATAGATTTACACCGATGAGTTCTATCGACTCATGGCTAGACTTAGCGTCCAAGAAGAAGAGAAATTGCTTGACGTCAGTAGATTATCCCCATACATTTAGCAAGAGATGGAGTTTCCAACTGTTAGTACACTTGCAGATGCATTTGATTACACTAGAAAGATTGAAGCTAAAAATAAGGAAAAGCACGTTTCGTGAACAAGCCAATAGGTCGAACATTCGACAAGAGGTCACCAACCGACTCCGACAAGTCTAAGAAATCTTCTCAGTAGACTCCACCAAAGCATGAGCATCATAAGAATCACTTTTAGAAAGACAAGAAGGATTGTGGAAAACAAGCTCCTACCGGGAAATAACATGATTATCACAATTCAACATGGCATGATACGTCATAATGCAAAGCTCAGAAGACATTTTTGGAAAAATTGTCAACATCCGACTTAACCGACAAAATCTTGGTAGAATCGGATCAAGAAGCAACGAACCTCCTAGCTTCGACATCAACCACTCCGATAGCCTCGACTATCATCGATGAGGAGGAACGAGAGAGCCTATTCCATACATGGATATGGGTTCAGAAAAATCCATTACATTTGATTATGGATAATGGTAGCTAGAAGAACTTCATTTCTAAAGATCTTGTGAAGAAATTAGGTCTTGTCACCACTCCACATCATCTTCCTTACAATATCGGTTGGATGAAGGATGGACAGGAACTAAGGATCACACGACAATACAGACTCACCTACTTCATTGACCCTTTTGAAGATAAGTACTATGTGATGTGGCACCTCTATCCATAGCTGACGCCTTGTTTGGGAAAACTTAGTTATGGGATTGACAGAGTACATATCAGCCACAGCCTTAGAAGGTGATTATCAAAATTTGGAATCAATGGTACAGTGTACTAGAGCAATAACCCAGATCAAAGGTTTCTATGATATCTTCCAAACAAAAAAAGAATGTTATCAATCATGCTCAAAATTTTGCATTAATTATGATAAATCCTCATCATTCCAGGAATATTTTCGTAACATGTCAAATCACTGACCAGCGCAGCTCCTGACAACAACAACAGATCGACCACATTTTTCAGGAATACTGAAACGTATTTCAAGAGTCAAACGAAGTACCTCTGCATTGTCAATTAAAACACTCCATTGAACTTGTTCATGGTTCTTCATTATCTAACGCATCTGTTTACAGAAGATCCATTCTCGAGAATGAAGTGATTCATAGGAAATTATAGGATTTAATCGACAGATGTCACATCTTCCCTAGCTCCTCTCCTTGTGAAATTCCAATTGTCCTAGTGCTAAAGAAATACAGGACTTGGCACATGTGCATCGACTATTGGGATCAATAAAGAATGAATACACTCTTCCACTGATAGATGAACTCATCATCTATCTGAAAGGGGATAAGTTCTTTACGAAGCTCGACCTCAAGTTGGGATACCACCAAACTCCAATCGAGTCCACCGATGTATGGAAAACGACTTTCAAGACTAAGGAAGGATTGCTTGAATATTTAGTCATTCCTTTTGTCTTAACTAATACACCTGCAACCTTCATGAGATATATGGATGAACTTCTACGAACTTTAATCGGTACATGTGTCATGTCTATCTCAACAATATCTTGAATTTTAGTCGATCATGGGAAGAACATGTCAGATAGCTTAAAAAATTCTTTGAAACTCTCTAGCAACATCAACTATATCTGAATATGGAAAAATTCTCATTTGTGATGATGATCCAGGAGGATATTGGTGGCCACCCACCTATTCCTCTTGGACCCCACCGTTGTTTCTTTCAGTTTTCTAGTTTCCTTAATTGTAGCACAATTTATTATTTTTGGCAGTTTTTGGGTCCTAAACTTTCGGAGTTGTTTTGAGGCCCTAAACGATGTTTTTTTGGCATCGAATGGTTGGAAAAATATGAGTCTGCTTTGGACTCAATATTTGTTGTTTATGGATGTATTCCTTAAACAAATATTTCTAACAATATATCATGCGCGTCAAATGGAGGTAGTATGCTAAAGTTACGACCTCGGGAAATTGATGTACCAAGTTACCCAACGGGGCCCACATTAAGGCATTTCACCTCCTAGGGTTAGGTTTTTGGATGTGTAGGGTTTCCATTGTTTCTCAATAATATATAGGCCTTCGAGCTTCATTGTAACACAGATTTCAGAGGCATGTAGCCGCCACATCTCTTCTCAGAGATAAGCTACCAGCACTCTAGCTAGTTTATTTCTATTATGTATGTAAACAAGTTTCAATTATTGATTAATGAAATGAAGTGTTATTTCCGCTACATATTTGTTTCTATGGTTATTTGTGTATTCTGTTGCGTTCCTGCATAAATCTGGATCAGTGGTATCAGAGCAATCTGCTCTTTCTCAATCCTTCTTTGCATGTCCCCAATGAGGGTGGGGTATAAAGAGTTAGGGCTCGATCTGGTTGAACCTTTGCAAGATCAGCCTCGCAAATCCCGACGGCCAACCGTGGGGGACGAAAATAAAGACGAGGGCACAGAAGATCCTATCAAAATGTTTCTCGAGGAGGCTCTTGAAAAACAGAGGAATGTGATGATGTATAACTTTGCCTAGATCCTTCAACGACTTCCCACTGGCGGCGCATCTGCATCTAGCAGCCACTCTGGAGGTGCAACCCCTTTTAAGGTACAAGTAAACTTCGACATTCCCATATTTGATGGTCGAATAGATGCATACGCTGTAGATAAATGGTTGAATCTATTAGAAGGATATTTCTCGGTTCATGACTTTTCTGACCGGGAAAATATTACTTTTTCTCTACTCAAAGCTGCCCCCCATGTCAAGGACTAGTGGGAAACCTACTGTGAGAGAAAGGATGAGGAGGAACCCTCTCTGTTCTCGGCTGTACCCACTTGGAATTCTTTCTGAGATGCCATAAAGGGACAATATTATCCGGTGGGGAGCTATGAGGACAAGTACATCCAATGGACTACATTGCGGCAGCAAAGAGATCAAGATGTACATGAGCTGACGAATCTGTTCCATACCCTATGCACCAAGTTGGGTATCAAATATTCAGAGAAACATTTGGTGCTGAAGTACCGCAGTTGTCTACACAGATACATTCAGGAGGAAATGGAGTTCCTCGACATCTCCTCGCTTGGTACGGCATATCAGTATGCTGCCAAAATTGAGCAAAACTTCAAACAGAAAAAGAAAGACTTTGGATCTGCGAATCAGAAGCAAGGGAAAGGTGCCCCCAAACCACAGAACCAAGGACACATCCAAGGCATGGTGACTCAAGAAAACTTGCCAAAGCCGTAAGCAAAGAGAAACACTGCAAAGTTGAAGAAGGAAGTGGGAAAGTGGTGAGAGTTCCATAAGAGCCCCACTCACAACACAAGTGAGTTTCGGGCTAAGCAGTCACTAGTGGCCGAGATAAAGGCTTCTGAATCGGATGCATACTCTGACACTGAATCAAAACCAAAGAAGGGGAATGATAGAGGGAAGAATATTATCAATGCAGATACCCATGCCACTGTTGCCACCACGAAGATCCAAAAGGAAGAACCAGAAGATTCAGAGGAGGAGGAGCATCTTTTCCACTCCCAGATGTGGGTAAAGGGTTCCCCGCTACAGTTCATTGTCGACAGTCGGAGCCAAAAGAACCTAATTTCAGCAGAGGTCGTGAAGCAGTTGGGTTTGCTGACCACAGCACACTCGCAGCCATACACCATCGGGTGGCTTCACCAAGGATGAGATCTCCGCATTAGCTAGCAGTGCCGACTTCCCTACAGCATCAAGCCCTTCATCGATGAGGTATTATGTGATATTGCTCCTCTTGATGTTTGTGATGTATTATTATGTCAAACATACTTATGGAAGCGACATGCTGTGTATGAGTCCTAGCCTCGCGTTGTTATTATTACATTGGGAAATAATTTGTACAAAATACCAGAGGTACCACCCCCTGTCGCTATCTCTTTGGTTACTGCAAAATAATGCATTAAGCTCATTTCCAAGACTGGGAAGTTTGTTTTCTTGAGGATCCGCCCTCAGGTCAAGAATAATATCGTTGCCACAACCTCTAAATAGGGCCCCTCCACACGACAACAACAAATGGACAAGGTTGTGGAGGAGTACCAGGACATATTCTCCTCACCCACCGGGGTGACTCTCCACTGTTAGGTCAAGCACCCCATTGATCTGACCCCTTGTGCGCCGCTGCCCAATGGACCAATCTATTGCCGTTCTGTTCTGGAGAATGATGAAATCAAGAGGAAAATTCAAGAGCTGTTGCCAAAGGGTCACATCCGGCCAAGATTATCGCCCTGTGGGAACCCGATCGTGTTGGTACAGAAGAAGGATGGGACTTGGAGACTCTGTATTAACTATCGGGCGCTGAACAAGATCACTGTCCGGAATAGGTACCAAATCCCATGGATTGATGACCTCTTAGACCAACTTAAAGGGGTGAAATATTTTAGCAAGATCGACTTAAATTCCGGGTATCACCAAGTACCGATCAAACTGACCAATGTGTGGAAGACTGCCTTCAAAGCCAAGGAGGGCCTTTTCGAATGGTTGGTCGTGCCTTTCGGGCTGAAGAATGCTCCTGCAACCTTCATGAGACTGATGGACGACATCTTGTGGCCATTCACCAACTCATTTGTAGCATTGTACTTGTATGACATCCTGATCTTCAGCCAGACTTGGGAAGAGCACCTCCACCACATCCGACAGGTCCTCCAAACATTGCGGCAGCACAAGTTGTGTGCCAATTTGGACAAGTGCACTTTTGGCATGACCCAGGTTCAGTATCTGGGATACATTATTGATGACTGTGGGGTACATGTGGATCCAACCAAGATCCAAGTCATTCGGGATTGGCCAGCCCCAACTACTCTAATAGAGCTTCGCAGCTTTCTAGGCCTTGCTAATTTCTACCGCAGGTTCATGTTGGGATTCTCTCATATCACTTGGCCCTTGATTCAAGTAACCAAGGGAGGAGTGAAATAAAAATTCTTTTGGTCGGAAACTCAATAGAAGGCATTTGCAAAATTGAAACATCGCCTATACTGTGCCCCAGTGCTCACATTACCAGACTTGCAACAACCATTTGAGATCGAGACAGATGCCTCTGACTATGCTATTGGGGCAGTACTCACTCAACAAGGGCGCATATCACAGTGAGACACTGTTCGACACTATCCTGAAATATCCCACTTATGACAAAGAGATGTATTCCATTGTACAGGATTGCCGACATTGGAAGCATTACATTTTGGGGAAGGAAATGATCATCCACACAGACCACCGACCCCTGCAGTTCATGCAGACACAAGGGAAGTTATAGAACGATTGCCATCAGAAGTGGTCCACATATCTACAATGGTTTCATTTGAACATAAAGTACAAGAAGGGAAGCACCAATAATGTTGCAAACTACCTTAGCCGACCACCGATCGTGTCGATAACGACCGTGCTCAACTCTTGTGGGAATGAGACTTCTGAATGGCCACTTCTCTACAAGAGTGATCCATAATTCAGCCACACATACCAGATGCTCTTGGAGGGAAACCAAGTTCTGAAATTTCACCTCCAGGATGTACTACTGTGTCACATGGGACACCTTTGTGTTCCTTCAAGCGAGTGTGCCAAGATGATTTGGGAAGCATACTACAGTCGGGTCACTGGGAATTTTGAGGTCGAGAAAATATTGGCAGTACTGTAGAAGTATTTCTATTGGCCGAACCTTCGACAGGACATCGGGAAGTACATCTGATCTTGCACTGCCTGCGCTATTGCCAAACCATCCATCAAGAAGCAAGGCCTCTATACTCCGTTTCCTACCCCTAGTCAACCTTGGGAATCCATCTTCATGGATTACATGTCAGGCCTTCCTTCTACTAAGCACGGCAATGACTGTGTTTTTGTGGTCGTTGACAGATTCTCAAAGATGGCCATAATGGTGGCCTGCAAGAAGAATATCACAACAAAAGCCATTGCTAAACTCTTCTTTGAACAAGTGTGGGTACACTTTGGGATCCCACAGTCTATAATATCAGACCAGGACAACAGGATCCTTAGTACATCCTGGTCTAGCCTATGGTCAATGCTAGACACCAAGCTCACAAAGGCCACAGCTTTCCATCCCCAGACTGATGGCCAGACAGAGGTCGTCAACAGGATGATCGTACACATTTTGCGCATGTACAACTCAAAGCATCCATGCACATGGGATGAGATCCTCCCATATGTACAACATAGTTATAACCGGGCCCTCCACAGCTCAACCAACCATAGGCCCTTTCATGTGGGCTTGGGATTCCATCCACTATGTCCCATTGATGTAGCTATGCCATTTGCAGCTACTCAGGCTGATTCATCTCATATCTAGTCTGAAGTTTCCAAGGAAAACAACTTCATTGAGCGCATTCAGCACATTCGCCAATAGGTTCATGACATATTGGACAGATCCAATGCTAAGTACAAGCAGCGACATGATCAGCATCGGGCACAACACAACTTCTAGGTGGGCGACAAAGTGTGGCTACATTTGCAGAAGGAGCGCCTCACTGGACACCACCGCAAGCTTCGCCCGCTCTTATATGGGCCATACACCATCACCAAGGTTGTCGGGGACAAAGCCTTCGAGCTTAGTATTCCACCATTCCTTAGTCTGCACCCAGTGTTCAATGTGGACCGCCTTCGGCCCTACTTTCCACCTCTACTGGACACATCAGATGTGGCAAAACAACTTACACCAACAGAGTTAAACCTCGACTGCATGGAACAAGCCACCACTGATCGAATTATGGTCACATAGATTAAGAACACCTACCAGCAGAAGATCCAGCTATATCGAGTTGTCAAAGCAGGCCAACTCCTTCACCAGGGAAAGTGGCTCACCAGGGACCAAGTTCAACAGAAGTTTCCTCATCTCATGGAGGAACTCAACGCAATGGGGACCATTGCTTCCTAAGGGGGGAGGAATTATCCAGGAGGATATTGGTGGCCACCCACCTATTCCTCTTGGATCCCCACCATTGTTTCTTTCAGTTTTCCAGTTTCCTTAATTGTAGCACAATTTACTATTTTTGGCAGTTTGCGGGTCCTAAACTTTCGAAGCCGTTTTGAGGCCCTAAACGACGTTTTTTTTGCATCGAATGGTCAGGCAAATATGAGTCCATTCCGGACTTGATATTTTCTATTTATGGATATAGTCCTTAAACAGATCTTTCTAGTGATATATCATGCGCGTCAAACAGAGGTAGTATGCTAAAGTTACGACCCCGGGAAATTGATGTACCAAGTTACCCAACGGGGCCCACATTAAGGTGTTTCACCTCCTAGGGTTAGGTTTTTGGATGTGTAGGGTTTCCATTGTTTCTCAATAATATATAGGCCTTTGAGCCTCATCATAACACAGATTTCAGAGGCATGTAGCCGCCACATCTCTTCTTAGAGATAAGCTACCAGCACTCTAGCTAGTTTATTTACATTATGTATGTAAACAAGTTTCAGTTATTGATTAATGAAATGAAGTGTTATTTCCACTGCATATTTGTTTCTATATTTATTTGTGTAATCTGTTGGGTTCCTGCATAAATCTGGATTAGATGACCAACATCAAATATTTGGGGTATGTAATTGACTCTACAGACATTCATGTCGACCCAGATAAAATACAGATCCTCAAAGATTGGCCCATTCCTCAAAACATTCATAAAATAAGAAGTTTTGTTGGTTTGGAAAATTTCTATCAATGGTTCATACTTGGATTTAGTGATATCACATGGAATTTGAATTAGTTTTTGAAAGGAAGTGGGAAAATTGTCTTCAAATGGACACCAACACAACAACAAGCTTTTGAACAACTCAAAAAAAAGCTTTGTATTGCCCCAGTACTTGTGTTACCTGATTTGCATCAGCCCTTTGAGATCGAAACAGATGCGTTGGACTATTCCCTTGGCGTAGTGATCTCTCAGTCAGGTCACCCATTTGTGTTTCATTCTAAAACCTTCAACGACACTGTTAGAAGGTATTCGACGTATGAAAAAAAATGTATGTCATTTCTACAAGCTCTTAAGAAATGGAGACACTACATTCTTGGCAAGGAAATGGTCATTCTCACTAACCATAATCCTTTGCAGTTCTCCCCGTACCAGTCAAAAATATAGACAACTCAAGAGGATTAATTACCTGCAACAATTTCAGTTCGTAATTAAGTATCATAAAGGTAAATCCAATGTCATAACCAATTGTCTCATCTGACCACCCATTACTCTACTGTCTACAGTGATGAGTATGCAGGGTTACGACACCACTACTTGCCCACAATTGTATTCGGTAGACTGCGACTTCTCTTCAATTTATCGACAGATTCAGACTGACATGTTGTCTACAACTGACTACTTCCTGAAGGACACCTTGCTATACAATCTTGGATAGCTTTGCATACCGACTGGTGAGCACCGACAGAAACTCATTTGGTACACACACTACAGTAATACCGCAAGAAATTTTGGAGTCACAAAAGCACTTGTTATCCTCCAAAAGTATTTTTATTGGCCTTCACTTAAATCTGATGTCAACAAGTGCATTCAATCATGATTAGTTTGTGCCATTGCTAAACGAATCGACGACAAGGATTGTACACACCCGTTCATCAGAGGAAATTTGAGGTCTAAAATGGATTTCCTAAGGAAAATAATAAAATAATAGTTATTAATTTTGGAGGAAGAATGAAAAAAAATACTTTTTGTGTCTGTATTTTCAACATATCTCCCTCTATTTTTACTCAAATTCTGAGTGGGAGAGCTCGTTGGATGCGTAATTTAATTCGGCATCCAACAAGTACCCATACTGCATACCTTTGATGGACCCTGCTACCCCAAAAACAATAAATACCTGAAAAATGTGATGATGACATCATCTTCACATTTTTTCAGGTATTTCTTGTATTTGGGGTACCAATGTCCATCAAAAGTATGCAGTGTGGGTACTCGTTGGATGCAGAATTAAATTTTTCATCCAACGAGCTCTCCCGCTTGAAATTTGAGTAAAAACACAGAGAGATATGTCAAAAATACAAAAGAAAAAAAGTAGTTTTCTTTTATGACAAATATGTCAATTCAACCATTATGGTTGACTCATTTTGTTGAAATTCTATTGGTTCTTGAATTCCAACTCACAAAATTTATTGTTGGCGTGTTTTCTTATAAGGCCCATTTTAGACCCCAAATTTCCTCTAATGCGAGTTCCTAGTCGACCATGGGAATCTATTTCTATGGACTACTTGATGGGATATCCTACTAACAAACATCAGCATGATGGTATATTAGTAGTAGTCGGAATATTTTCTAAGATGGCTATACTCATACCATGATAGAAGACTACGACAAAACAACAAACAACTCAACTCTTCTTCGAACATGTTTGGAAACATTATGGCCTCCCAATGACTACTATTTCCGACAGAGATGATAGATTTGTCAGAACCTTTTGGGAAAATCTCTGCAAACATCATGACATGAGACTTTATTTGTCGACAACCTTCCATCCGTAGAAAAACGGATAGACAGAAGTTGTAAATCGCTTGATCGTACAATTGCTTTGCATGTACAACCATAAGCATCATCGAACATGGGATGAAAACCTTCCATACATACATCACAACTATAATCATTCTCAACACATTTCTACAGGAAAGAGTCCATTTGAGATCTATTATGGATTTAAACCCTCAGTGCCTATCAACTTGATCATTTCCTCGACATAGTAAAATGACACCGACTTTGAAGGACGAGAAGTGGAGAAAGCATTAAAGTTCAGAGATCAAATCTACAACATCCAAAAGCAAGCACATGAAATGTTGCAACGAGCTAATGAAAAAGTTAAGGCCCGACATGACAAGCATTGTATTCCTCATTCATTCCAAATTGGGGATCAAGTCGGGTACATTTAAAGAAGGAGTGCTTCACTGGTCCATACATAAAGTTGAAACCTTTGTGATATGGTCCATACAGTATCCTTAAACAAATTGGAGAAAACGTTTTTTAGATCGACATTCCTGCATGAATTGTCCTACATCCAGTCTTTAATGTATATATACTTCTACCATACCATGTACCATTGTTGGAATAGAATGACTAGTAGATAATAGAACTGGTTGAAATCCATCCAGATGTTTAAGAACCTATCCTTTGCGACACCATTATGGGACGACACATACACCATACAAGGATAAACTCCATTCCCTTGTTTCAAGTGGCTAAAGCTGGACAAATCCCCGTGCAAGCCTAAATGGTACTCAACTAATGAAATATCCAACAAGTTTCCTCACCTGAACGAATACACAATGGAGACCATTGTTTCTTAATGGGGGAGGTGTTGCCGCCTTACACACACCTGGGTCACGTGGCAGAAATCTTCAAGCCACTCGATGTGTCCTTGGGGGCAAGTCTCGAGTCAAGGCTGTCACCTTGTTCTTGACTCCTTCATTTAGGCTCAACTCCTAACGAAGCCAAGGGGGGTAGACCCTATTAAGTTTCTAAGGATAAATTACTTAGTACAGTGATGTTAAACTGAATGAGTTACTTAGGAGTTTGGAAATTAACCATAAACAAACATAGATGACAAGATACAAAAATGAGCGCACGAAAGCACAATGCTGAGACACAATATCTATATGTAGCAAGAAAAATAACCAGTGCCTTAGAATGGAGTCAAAATAAAATCAATGTACTTGTATGTGCTCGGAGTGAATGTTTTGCAATTGCCTCTTGGTACGTTTTAAGTTAATGTGAGGTGTGAGTTGATTAAAATTAGGCGAGGGGGTGGACTCTAGATATACCCGAGAGTACTTGGAGTATGTCCAAAACTAAACCTTCACAGCTACCCGCAAGGAATATGTGGGTTGAATGGAGTCTCTGGGGCTATTGTTCATAACGCACCCATTAGGGTGTGACAGAGATCAGCGCCTCGAGGTCACTTCTCAGAAGTTCCCGCTTCCTTTGGGTATTTTTCCACCGTAATGGTTTGATCTAGGTGTTGGATTTTCACCTGATGGTTTGTAAATTTAAGAGAGTGAGTCCTAATTATTCTAGTCACTCAAGTGCTTTTGATACAGCTTTACTGATCGGATGAACCGTAGCCAAGTGCAGAGCATACACACCGGAGTCTTGTCAATTTTAGTAAATTTTAAACTGGGTGTTCTTGTTAAAAAGAAAACCCTCCAAGAACCTCTTTCGATCCAAGTGGATCTCAATCGGGGAATCAAGGAGGGGTTAATTTTATAATTGCTGAAGAAACAAATGATGAAAGGAAAACACGGAAAAAGATGAGCAAACCACAATTTTCTAATTAAGCTACCACGAACCTTTCTTCACCTTTTGGCTCAAAAGGAGGCCCGTGGGGTAAGTATTAAAGTTACTTTGAAATATCAAATATGGAATATGAAATTGATAATGAATTAAATTATACTACCCTATAGATTATAGCTACGCTAGTTTTAAAAGAGATGAACAAAAAAGTAAAAAATTGAACATCGACGCAAATCTCCCCAGGGGGGATGGGGAATGGGCTCAAAAGAGCCTATTCAAAAATTATTTTTATAAAAAATGGTTACAATATCAGAGAACTGATATGATTCCTCTTGATCCTTATATAGGGTGAAATCAAGAGCTTACAAAGTGCGAAATTTAAAGGTTTTAGTCAAATGGGAGACCGCTGGGGGGATTTGAACGCTCCTGAGGCCACTTTCGAACAACAGATTCCTTTATTTTCTGTCACACCTGCTAAAAACCAGCAAGCATATTAGACTAAAATATGCCTAAAAGCACTCTGAAAGTACCTTTGGGTCAGCTTACTTTTAACCAAAAAAAACTAAGTTAAAACTAGTTAAAAAGGGAAAAAGGGAACCAAGGAAAGCAGGCTTTCCTTGGGATCTTGGCTTGCCTTTTGGGAAGCCAATAAGATGTGCATTTTTATTGCATAATATTAAATCTTAATGTATAGAAAAGGAAACTACCTTAACAGCAAGCTACAAATTTTCATTAAAATGCTTACAAAAAATAAGGTAATTTCAGCTAGATCTCTTAAAATGTAACTTTATATGCAAAACGAAACTGAGATCTAGACTTAGGAAGGGACCTTACTAACTAGATATATATGTAATTTTCTTAATGAGACAGATCTGAGCAATAATATTCCTTAATAGTAACCAGTTTGAAGAAAATTTAAGATTTTTAAAGGAGGAAAAGGAGAAGAGAAGTGCTTGTTACTGAAGCAGATCTGCAAAGGAAACTTGGTAGTGAAGCACCGAGGGGAAAAATATTAGCAATATCTGTTGGAAACCAATGGAATCAAACCTGAACCATAGATCTTCCAATCACGACAAACCTGTAAGCTACACAACAAATCCTGCAAACAAAACCATTAAATCTGAAGATACATACGAGAAGTAGATGATACAACATGCAAATAATCTTATTTAGCACACAGGTATTAGCTCATTCAAACATATGCAGAAAAATAGAAGTAAGTAAGCTTACTTACAATGAGCTATCCCTATGATTCCAATAAACATTTAGGAAAATAACAGTTAAGTGCAAAAAATTGAAAAAATAGCAATTTCACCTCAAATGCAGCATGATAATGATGATCCACACATGAAAGGTACTCCACAATTGAGCCTCCAAAGCTTCTCTTTATTTCAAAAAATGATTATCAATACACAATTACAATAGCAATCCCTTTAATCTAGCTCTAACTCGCTTGGAAGAGGGAGCCTCAGCCAGAATATATACAAAAAACAGGACATCTTGCCCAAGGGGGGTGCAATTCCCAAGGAATCAGATCAAATCAGCTGATGGAGAGTCAATCAATGCAGATCTGAAGCTGAACTGAGCCTACTTGTCAACCGGGGGCTTGATTGAGCTGACACATCAACCCATAAACCGACACATCAGTCCACAGAGCATACAGGAGAGTCCACACATGTGGAGGGGAGAGAGAGGGCACAATTCCCCATGAAGACAGTTGAATATCAACTCTGGATCTCATTTGATCACATCCTTCAGTCAAGCATTTATCAGATCCAGTCAATTTGCTTCAGATCTGACTGATTTCAATCAAATCGGCTGAGAATCCACTGATTTATGATTTTGGATTTGCTCCATTATTCATCAATTTATTAATTAAAATAATCAATAATTAATTTTTGGGGCTTTCTGACCTGAGTGATGGAAAATCACTCAAAACTAGGAAATAGTGGGTCCATGGGTTTACATGGTGCTCTTAGCTTGAAAATGAGCACCTACATGACTGAAACTGATTATTTGGCCCACTTTTATTACAAAATCATTTTTTCCAATTAAACTATTAAAAAATAGCCTAAGTTTTGGAAAACTTAAATTTTTAATAAAAAACACTGAAAAAACTAAAAAAATGAAAAATTGAAAAAACCTAGGGGGACTTAGACATGTTCATATGACTCGAACATGATGTCTAGCATGTTTATACATTGACGCATAGACTCTAATAACCTCAATAGGCCTAAATGCCAAGCCGATCACCCCAACTTTGGAGGTATGGAGTGAAAAACTCAAAAATTATCAGTCGTTTTTTCAACAACCAATAATAACCAAGGGAAAAAACACCCTGGGCTGATCGGATTGACAAATAAAGTCTAAGAGACCGAGTCTTTTACAGACACTATCATGCTAGAACATTTATTACAATTCCCCCATGGGGTATGAACATGTGATATAGTACAACAAGCACTTCCCAGAAGTACTTCCAAAGGTCTTCTAAATTCTGAACAAGTTAACCCTGTCCAGTTCACCAGGCTCACTTGATAAAAAAACACTAAGTACAACTTAGGTGGTAACAGGAGGAATGATCCAACCAACAGTTGGAATGTTGTCGAACGTCGACAAAGTCTAGAACTTCGACTGCTTCGACAGGTTCAATATCGGCTTCGAGAAGTCCGAACCTCGACACAACCAAATTCGACAACCTTGACAGGTTTCTCCTTCAACATACAACATTCCAACATGCATCGTCGATACTGATGACTGGCATCGACATAGTGTCTCTCTGCCTCCTAGTCGTCTACGATAGTTGAACTTCCGAACAATTATAAATTATTTGCAACTGAAGGTAATGGGTAGTCACCCAAGTGTCTCACCATTCTATATAATCATGTACACTACTATAGTATAGATAATTCAGATTCTTCCATATTTCATTGAAAAAGAAGTATTAATAGAAATTGGTTCGAATTCTTGCTTATTTTCTATGTGCATACTTTCTATTGACCTAATGTATTTCCTACTTTACTTGTTTCTCTTTTATGCTTCCTCCATAACATCGCTCAACTCATTTAGTCGACTGTTGTCCCCAGCATGCACCTCGGCATGACTTGGATCACTTAATATATACAATTTTTAATCTTGTAGGGGATTGATGCCTCTACAGTGGGTGGTAGTGTACCTGGTGTTGTCGTATTTGAGGCGACAACAACCAACACTAAGGTCATATTTCAACATGCCATTTTATTAACACGTGTCATTTTGTCAATACATGTTAGCTCATTAATGTGTTAAATGGTCTAATATTTACAACTTTTGAAGTAGCAAGCAATGCATTCTAAATAGGATGTGGGACACATCGATCTCAGTGAATTCCCCCCCAGCTGGATTCTATGATTACCTCGGGTTGTAAGTACATGGTTAATGGTTGAGTCTTGTTCAAATTTTTTTTTATTATGGTACTCATTTATATATTTATAATATTTATAATTTTTAAACTTGCAGGTGTTATCTGGCTCTGTAGAGGGGCAAGAAATTGCTAGCAGCGATGCCCCCCCCCATGTGGGAGATATGTCCCAAGTAGAGGTAAGTATACTAAAACATGTTAGTTTTCCAGTACATATTATTTCATCCATTCATGTCCATGTCTAACTATGAAAAGACTCTATGACTGTAGGAATCAACGCAAATCCCTACACCACCGCTTTGCTTTGGCTCCACCCGTAGTCCAAACGTAGAGAAGGGTTTTGTCTACACCAGATGGTCCTGTTACATAGAAAGATAGGGTTTTCATGATCATCATGGACCTACATATTCCATGGTAATGTACACATAACCTTCGATGACAGTTGTTGGTTAGTTTTCAATTCACTCCACAACTTATTTTTCTTAATATTTTTTTCGTATGTTAATGTACACATAGCCTTCGATGACAGTTGTTGGTTACCTTTCAATTCACTCAACAACTTGTTTTTATTAATTTTTTTTCACATGTTTACATCATTAGGATGTAGATTCTTCCATGAGAGACCTTAGCGGGGTTGTTGATTTTGTAGTTAATGTTGCATCTACAATGGGAATAAGTCACACATAGCTATCTACTTGAATATTTGTACATGTACAATTCATTTGTATTGTGTATGCACATGCATTAAAGTTTCAAGAGGAAGTACAACTCTACTTCCCTATTGTTGTGTGGGGGTGTGTCAAAAACCATGCCAACCATTTATCCATGCAATGAACTATGAGTGGTTTGCAAATGCACCACTCAATATAAATATGTGGTTTGGTAGTCTCTGGAATGTTATTTGTCCCATGGACTCTAAATCATGAATACATTTTCTCTCTCTTTTTTTTCAGCTTCGTAATGTCATTGTAGCTCAATCCATCACCATATTCTATTCATTTTATCTCTTTGTACGATGCTATGCAATACAATGCATTCTTGGATCTATTGATTGTGTCTACGATGGGCTCTAATGACATTGACAAGGAGTGAGGGAGTTAATCTTTGCCCCTCCATGCTGCACCAATATCTATCAAATGACCAACCACTCTCAAAATCTCTGCATTATGGTCCATGTCAGCCACTGTAACCATAAATACAATAAAAAAATTCATTATAAAATACGCATGGTATAATATAATCTCTAGGAAATGAAAAATATAAAACTAGTGTATGACAAATTACAACATGAACTATTTAAAATTTAAAAATTTTAAATTGAACAAATTTTGCACCGAAGAATAAACATTTAACATTTTTCCATCCTAAATTTATGTTGTATAAGTGTTATAGATTCATGTATGGATTCCACTTGATGTTATTTTAGTTGTATGTACCCTTTCTATATACCCATGAGATACTTTGCATATTTGTGTATAGTGGTTTGGGAACTATAATTCAATATAATTAATAGTTTTCAAGCTTTTAGGGTTGCAAGGTTTCCACTAAATTCTATCATGTGTGATAGTATGTGATTAGCATGTAATCAAACACATCAGCCTCCTTATGTATCTTGATGTTGGTAGAGCCTGTTGTTGAGATCCATTATCTTGACCTTGACCAAAATGTACCCTTCACTCAAGTGAAAACATTTATTAAGCATGGGATACTTCTATACCTTATTTTAAATCTTGGATTAGGAAGTTTCATCAAAACTATAAGGTGTTTATTAATGTCCTTGGAGGACCAACTTCAATATTTCGGGTAGAGACAAGGCATAGAGTCTAAAGGGGAGTTAACTCGTGCTATTGATGAATAAATTCCCAATATTGACAAGGATTTTGATATGTTATTATTTGTTGGGGCATGAATTTTTTTGGACTCTATAGGTCAATTAGCGTCTTTGTTTATGTATTTCGAGGAAGATATGAATTCTGCTTGAATTTGTTTTTAGTTGTATGCAACCTTGCTATATACTTGAGAAACTTTGCATATTTTGTAATGTTGGTTTGGATTCACAAGGATGATCGTGATCATATATGCACATTGTGTAATTGATTTGGTTTTATAAGTAAATTCTGGTTTTGGTTTCCATTGGGCATATAAATTTATTTTAGGGCATCGAAATTGAAAAAAAAAATTGGTTTCAATTCATATTAGGGCATAAAAATATTGAAAATAATAAAACTAGTAGGAAAGGATTTGGTGTAAATACCTGATAATGAAGATGCTGATCCCAAATGTGGAAACTATATGCATTTCTTACTCAAATCATGTTTACCTTTGTGTGCTTTGGTCGGCACAAAATTGTTGCGCGTGACTTTTGTTGATAAAATGACGGGTGCAACGTGTTTTGGGTGTAAATCACGTTTTACAAAACGCATGTGCATTTTGTACAACATAATGCGTGCACATTTTAAACATAACGTGTGTGAGTTTTAAAGCAACATAATATGCTTGCGTTTTGCTTAACTATCCTAGTTGGAAATCAGCTTACCAAGCTTGGGACTATGCTTGGCAGGCTTGACATTGCTTAGGATGATTTATCTTTTATAAATTGAATTATTTTCTTGAATCTACCATGGAATCTAAAAGGTCCCTTGACTTTGTGCACTCACCCTTTTAAATGAATAAAATTTTACGGAACTATAAATAATTCTTTTCTTTTTTCTTAAAATTCCATGTGTAGAAATAGGAGATCCAATGCTATGAGAAAAGATGCTGAGAAGAAGCTCTGGAAATAGATCTTTCTACTAAGATAATTCTCACAAGCATACACCGGAAAAATAAAGAGAAGAAAAGAGATTGAATCACATGAATGAAGAGATGAATATTGAAGTGTATATTTCCATTGAATAATGACGAATAATAGTGTACATAAATAGTACATCCCTCGTAGGTAAAATCGAGTTGTAATGGAGATTGTTATAGGCTGTTTTGGTTTTCTATTTTCGAACCATTTGCTTGTCTTAAAAATATGATTTTTCTTATTGTTTTAAAGTTTTGACCTTGGTATCCTTTAAAATATTTTGATTTAAGCCTTCTGTTTATAGTTGATTTAACAGGTTTTCTTTTTTATTTTTGCTTGACTTAATTAATTTCATGGTTTTTATGGGCTTATAGGATGCATATATTTGTAAAAGGTTCTAAAGAAATATCATAAGACCTTATTTAAAGTTATTTACCAAAAAACAACACTTTGTTTGGAGTTTTCGTTAAAAAATCATAAAACAGGGATTCCTGTAGCGCTAGCCAGAAAAAGTTACACAAGTGCGCAACAAGAAAGTCGTGAATGCCAAAATAATCATTTTTTAGTCCGATTTTTTCAGGGATTTTGTTCCTAAAGTGTTAACCACATCAATTAGCACATTTGATACGTGTCTTGCTAGGCTAATCATGGAAACAGGTGTCTGGTCATCGTGTGAGGGAGATCGTGGCAATTGTATGCAAGTTCATGGCAAATGATGACAGTAAGTGGAACGAGGCAGAATTTTTGGGAATAGGTTCCTAAGCTGAAGAATACGAAAGCATTGAAGGTTGTGGTGGAGACATATTGCTGAGAAATCGGATTTTTGACAGTTGAAGGAAGAATTAGGGCTTCCCAGAGGTGACAGTTCAAGGTGATCTGGACAGTTGAAAACAACTGGAACGTGCAATTCGACACCTAACCTTTCAAGGGATCGACTTCCAGCGCCTCTATTAAGCTTTGGATGAGGTATCCCGCATGATATTTGATAGGGTTTGTTAAATTTGGGGGTTTTTCTGATAAAGCCTATAATGTCAAAATTTTAAAGAAAGACATGAATTTACTCATTCAATAGACTTTGAATGATGAGATATTAATAAAAAAATCTAAGTATTCATCATTTGAGTTAGTAAAGTTCAGAGCAGAACTATTAGAGGTCCTTGAATCTGTGATTAGGTCAAAGTGCTGAAACTTGGCACAAAACATTTCCTAAACTGGTGATACGGCAGACTGTGAGATTTTGAAGACAAATAGACCACCAAAACTATGCAAATTTGAAGATAAATCGACTGTGAGATTACTGGCAGGTGCTGCAAACCATACTGAAAATGAAGAAGAGTGGAAAAACTAATAGGGCCGAGCCCACTGATCTCAGTTGGATAGATAAATTCCTAGGATGTGTTGAGCTATTTGAAAATGCAGGATGGTTGATATTTTTCAAGAAAATTGATGGATACAATGCTGAGGTCTCCCATAAGTTTCCTCAGTGTTATGACAAAGATAACGTATCTTTTGATACTTTGAAATTCATATTGACCAAAGAGCTAGTAGTTGAGGCAACAGGGGTTAAAAATGAAGACAACGTCCAATTAAAGGAAGTTGCAGAGCCTGCAAAAGAAGATTGTGAATCTGAACAACATCTAGATGACAGTGAGAGCAAATATTTGCAGTCTGTTAATAAGGAGCCTCAGCCTGTTCAGGATGATGCACCAACAGAGACAATTGTTGATGATAAGATTATACTTACAGAGAAGGTTTCAGGTGATGAAGAGGACACTAAACTCCAAAAACAAAGTCCAATTACAATCTTGTCAGAAGATGAAACATACCTGTTTGAGGAGGATAAGATTCCTGTTATTGATGAAACTAAGGTTGGCACAAAAAAGGAATTTCACACTCAGGAATATAGGCTAACAGTACCAAAGAAAAAGAAGATAAAAGTCATGGAATTTGCCTATGTCATCCATCAGGGCAAAACTTTAAAAATGGTAGGGGAACTTGGTCCTGGGTGGAGACCAAAGACTAGACCTAGAAATAAACTCAGACTGAATATGAAGAAGTTGCTGAATCCTAAGTTGAACAAAGCAAAAGTAACAGTAAAAAATGAAGACAAGGTGACACTAGAAGAAGTTTCAAATCCTGAAAATAAAAACTCTGAATTTGAACAGCATGTTAATGATAGTGAAAGCAAGAATTTACAATCAGAAATCAAGGAAGCTAAGCATGTTGAAGATGTTGTACTTGTAGAGAAAATTCCAAATTTAAAAGAAGATATTGAAGTACAAAAACAGACTTAGACTAATAGAAGACTTGGAGTGTGCAAAGATTATTGAGAATTATGCTCTGTTTTTCCTGTTTTGGGTTATTGAAATTGAACGCAGACCACGAGCTAATGGAGAAGAATATTAGAAAACAAAAAGAGGTTTTTGTTCATAAGACACCCATTCAAAAAAAACTCTCTCATTTTTTAAACCGCTATCAAGGTTTGAAAGATTCAGTTTAATCTTTACAGCCTATTTTTCAGGGTTTTAAAAATATTTAATATTTTCCTGTTTTAGTGTTCATCTTGCGGGGAATATTCTAATTGATTAGAGATGAATTTTTAAAAACCAAGATAGTTTTTTGTCCATCACGGACCCATTCACAAAAACCTCTCTCAATGTTTACACAGGTGTTAAGGAGTGAGAGATATGGAAGCTTCTTTGACATCTATTTTTCAGAAATTCACCATATTTACCAGGAATCCGATTTTGCTATTTTTAGTTAATTAGTTGAAAGTTAGTTAATGTAACTACTGGGCAGTTTCAATTTAGACCTAATGAAGGGAATATAGAACTACTTCTTTGTAATTATAAAATATGGACAAGGGTACAGGAAAGAGGTTCGATTTTTTGGCTAGCTAGAGGAGGTCTCCAGACTTGTTCATAAGCTACGTAAATGACTCTTATGTGTATTTGAAGAACTGATTATGAAATATATGCTCCATTTTACCCTTGATTTTGTTCTGTGGCTTCATTTATAGCTTGTTTTAGCTACTCAGTTGGTAATTTCATTGCTGGTTTAAAGTTTTTATGCTTGTAGTGCTTGCCATTTGTGGATGAACTTTAGTGCTATTTTCTGTTGGATACATGGTTATTATGTTATGCATCTCAGTTTTTCTATGCTTGTGATTTAGTTCTTATTTGGGTTATGAATGCATTCCCTCTTGTCACCAAACTTCACAACCAGAAAACCTTAAAAAACCCTAAAAACCCAGTTTTGTTTTATTGAAATATTTGATATTATGTTGACTTGTTTTCTTATAGTCTGGAAACAATTTCTAGCATAAACATCTTTGGCGTCGTTCCCAGGGAACGAAGTTGAAAACATATTTTTCCCTGGGATACTTATCATTTCACTAGTTTTAAGAGGCGAACTTAAACCAGCATATCTTATAGACTACTTTTCACCAGTTTGTCACAGTGGCTAATAGGGGAATTGGAACTAGAAACAGACCTATTTCACCTTTGCAATTGGGTGTTTCAGACCCGGAACAAATATTGAAAACAACAAAGAATATTAGAAGGTTTCAGTCATCCCCAGCTTTATGCAGCCTTTATTAATTTGAACTACTGTCACCCCTTCCTCTTTCTGAGGAGAAAAAACAAAATCTATCTTGACAAATCGATTGGCGACTCCACTATTTCAAGATGCAGAGATCGAAGTCCATGGAAGCCATTCTGGCTCGAAGGTTTGCACCTTTCAATTTTTTCGATATTCTAGGTTTTCCAAATACAGTACCTACTATGGATGTTTGGGGAGATTGTCTTCCACGGTTTAGACAAAGCAAAGAGGATAATCCTTCAGATCACCTCATCAGATTTCATTAATGTATGGTCCAGTTAAATATACAGCATGAAGATGTGCTCATGAAGATGTTCATGTATTCACTCGAGCAAGATGCACGAGAATGGTATTTTTCTCTTCCTGCTGCTAGCATTTCCTCACTAAAAGAGTTCCACACATGTTTTCGGAAACATTGTAAGTATGTGTTCCCAGCTGAATTCTTTTTCAAAGATTGTTGTGAGCAGGCTGATTTTTATAATACAATTTTTGATTCAAAAAATCATGATGATAAGTACAATCAAGGATTCAAAACATGTCATGAAGAAGTTGAAGTTTCAGAATTTGTTGAAGATGAAGAGGTAACATTTTCAGATATTGCTGTCAAGGAAGAATTCCATGATCATTACAATAATCAAGTTGTTGTTTTAGGTCAGGTTGAAGATTATTTAAGTGATGAGATCAGCAGAGATAGTTTGGAATATTCTCATAATGATTTCAGCAGTCTTAATAATCATTTGAATGCTAATCCTTTTGAAGATCAATCTCTTGTTCAACAAACTGTTGGAAATCATTGTTGTGTTAAAGATCGGATTTGTATTGAATAAAAATGCGAACCTTTAGCATCATCATTTGAAATTTCTCAGAATGCTCGTTACGATGAAGAGATTAGGGTTCCAAGACAAGAATTCTGTGATGAATTATATTCTATTCCTTTTTGTTTTGATACTAAAATTGATGAAAGCCATCCTGTTCGCATTTTTTCAGAAGTTGCTTATATTCATGGTTATGATAAATCTACTGTTCAAAATCATTATGAAGATGCTCTAATTTTTAATAAATATGATGATGAAATTGAAAAGAAAGACCCAGAAATGTGTGAGGTGTGTGATATGTCACAATCTGATCAGCAGATTCAGAAATGCATTCAGTCTATTATCCTTGAACAGCCAAAGCCAATGCATGATAGTTATCCATTTGAAGACAGTGTGGAAAAGGAGGTTTAGATTGTTGACATGATTGATGATACTATCCAAAAAATTCCAGAAATTCAGGCTGATCCTGATGTATTTTTTTGCCAATGCCTGCTTGATATTCATGGAACAAAATATTCTTATGGACAACCTATCTTTTTCATAGAACAGGAAGAGGTAACTTTTGGAAATTTTTATGATCCAGTGGCAAATTATTTAGAGTCAATACTAAGTTATAAATCTGTTATTTTAGAGACACCATTTAATGAAAGTGAGTATAAGTTGTTAGATCTTTGCTCTTCATGTTTTCCAATTTTTCTGATTATATATATATTCAGAGTTGGAAACAAGTTTTGGTGGGTTGATGAAATTTTTTCCTGGTTACATTGGAAATGGGATTACAATTTGATTCAGTAAATGGAAGGTTCCTCAAAGAAAGAGATTTGATTTTCATTGTATATATCAGTGTGTAAAGGATTGAATAAAGACTTCATAGCCCAATGGATGTTTTGCAGAAAAGCAGACAGTTTTGGTTACAAATGGCACTAGTCTACAGGTTCTTGAAGCCTGACAGGGAGGACTTCATCCCGCAGCAGGAGCCAGATGTTATAGCCTGTTTTTGTTTTCTATTTTCGAACTATTTTCTTGTCTTAAAAATATGATTTTTCTTATTGTTTTAAATTTTCGACCTTGGTATCCTTTAAAATATTTTGATTTTAGCCTTATGCTTATTGTTGATTTAACAGGTTTTCTTTTTAATTTTTGCTTGACTTAATTAATTTCATGGTTTTTATGGGCTTATAGGATGCATATATTTCTAAAAGGTTCTAAAGAAATATCATAAGACCTTACTTAAAGTTATTTACCAAAAAACAACACTTTGTTTGGAGTTTTGGTTAAAAAATCATAAAACAGGGATTCCTATAGCATTAGCCAGAAAACGTTACACAAGAGCGCTACAAGAAAGTCGTGAATGCCAAAATAGTCATTTTTTAGTCCGATTTTTTCGGGGATTTCGTTCCTAAAGTGTTAACCACATCAATTAGCACATTTGATACGTGTCTTGCTAGGCTAATCATGGAAACAGGTGTCTGGTCATCGTGTGAGGGAGATCGTGGCAATTGTATGCAAGTTCATGGAAAATGATGACAGTAAGTGGAACGAGGCAGAATTTTCGGGAATAGGTTCCTAATCTAAAGAATACAAAAGCATTGAAGGTCGTGGTGGAGACATATTGCTGAGAAATCAGAGTTTTGACAGTTGAAGGAAGAATTAGGGCTTCCCAACGGTGACAGCTCGAGGTGATCTGGATGGTTGAAAACAACTAGAACGTGCAATTCGACACCTAACCTTTCAAGGGATCGACTTCCAACGCCTCTATTAAGCTTTGGATGAGGCATCCCGCGTGACATTTGATAGGGCTTGTTAAATTTAGGGGTTTTTCTGATAAAGCCTATAATGTCAAAATTTTAAAGAAGGACATGAATTTACTCACTCCATAGACTTTGAATGATGACATATTAATAAAAAAATCTAAGTATTCATCATTTGAGTTAGTAAAGTTCAGAGAAGAACTATTGTAGGTCCTTGAATCTGTGATTAGGTCAAATTGTTGAAACTTGGCACAAAACATTTCCTAAACTAGTGATAGGGCAGACTGTGAGAGTTTGAAGACAAATAGACTGCCAAAACTATGCAAATTTGAATATAATTCGATTGTGAGATTACTAGCAGGTGCTGCACACCATATTGAAAATGAAGAAGAGTGGAAAAACTAATAGGGCCAAACCCACTGATCTCAGTTGGATAGATAAACTCCTAGGATGTGCTGATCTATTTTAAAATGCAAGATGGTTGATATTTTTCAAGAAAATTGATGGATACAATGCTGAAGTCTCCCATGAGTTTGCTCAGTGTTATGACCAATATATTGTATCTTTTGATACTTTGAAATTCAAATTGACCAAAGAGCTAGTAGCTGAGGCAACAAGGGTTAAAAATGAAGACAGTGTCTAATTAAAGGAAGTTGCAGAGCCTACAAAAGAAGATTGTGAATCTAAACAACATCTAGATGATAGTGAGAGCAAAGATTTGCAGTCTGTTAATAAGGAGACTCAGCCTGTTCAGGATGATGCACTAGCAGAGACATTTGTTGATGATAAGATTGCACTTACAGAGAAGGTTTCATGTGATGAAGAGGACACTAAACTCCAAAAACAATGTCCAATTACAATCTTGTAAGAAGATGAAACATACATGATTGAGGAGGATAAGATTTCTGTTATTGATGAAACTAAGGTTGGCACTAAAAAGGAATTTCATAGTCAGGAAAATAGGGTAACAGTACCAAAGAAAAAGAAGATAAAAGTCATCGAATTTGCCTCTGTCATCCATCAAGGCAAAACTTTAAAAATGGTAGGGGAACTTTCTCCTGGGTGGAGACCAAAGACTAGACCTAGAAATAAACTCAGACTGAATATGAAGAAGTTTTTGAATCCTAAGTTGAACAAAGAAAAATTAACAGTAAAAAATGAAGACAAGGTGACACTAGAAGAAGTTTCAAATCTTGAAAATAAAAACTCGGAATTTGAACAGCATGGTGAAATCAAGACTTTACAATTAGAAATCAAGGAAGCTAAGCCTGTTGAAGATGTTGTACCTACAGATAAAATTCCAGATGTAAAAGCATACATTGAAGTACAAAAACAGACTTAGACTGATAGAAGACTTGGAGTGTGCAAAGATTATTGAGAATTATGCTCTCTTTTCTCCTGTTTTGGGTTATTGAAATTGAATGCAGAACACAAGCTGATGGAGAAGAACATTAGAAAGAAAAAAAGAGGTTTTTGTTCATAAGACACCCATTCACAAAAACCTCTCTCAATTTTGCAATATCTATCAAGGTTTGAAAGATTAAGTTTAATCTTTACAGCCTATTTTTCAAGGTTTTAAAAATATTTAATATTTTCTTGTTTTAGTGTTCATCTTGCGGGGCATATTCGGATTGATTGAAGATGAATTTTTAAAAACCAATAGATTTTTTTGTCCATCACAGACCCATTCACAAAAACCTCTCTCCGTGTTTACACATATGTCAAGGATTGAGAGATATGGAAGCTTCTTTGACACCTATTTTTTAGAAATTCGCCATATTTACCAGGAATCCGATTTTGCTATTTTTAGTCAATTAGTTGAAAGTTAGTTAATGTAACTACTGGGTAGTTTCAATTTCGACCTAATGAAGGGAAGATAGAACTACTTCTTTGTAATTATAAAAGATGGACAAGGGTACAGGAAAGAGGTTCGATTTTTTGGCTGGCTAGAGGAGCTCTCCAGATTTGTTCATAAGCTAAGTAAATGACTCTTATGTGTATTTGAAGAACTGATTATGAAATATATGCTCCATTTTACCCTTTAGTTTGTTCTGTGGCTTCATTTATAGCTTGTTTTAGCTACTCAGTTGGTAATTTCATTGCTGGTTTAAAGTTTTTATGCTTGTAGTGCTTGTCATTTGTGGATGAACTTCAATGCTATTTTCTGTTGGATACATGGTTATTATGTTATGCATCTCAGTTTTTATATGCTTGTGATTTAGTTCTTATTTGGGTTATGAATGAATTCCCTCTTGTCACCAAACTTCACAACCAGAAAACCTTAAAAAACCCTAAAAACCCAGTTTTGTTTTATTGAAATATTTGAGATTATGTTGGCTTGTTTTCTTGTAGTCTGGAAACAATTTCTAGCATAAACATCTTTGGTGCCGTTGCCGGGGAACAAAGTTGAAAACATATTTTTCCCTGGGATACTTATCATTTCACTGGTTTTAAGAGGCGAACTTAAACCAGCATATCTTATAGACTACTTTTCACCAGTTTGTCACAGTGGCTAATAAGGGAATTGGAATTAGAAACAGACCTATTTCACCTTTGCAGTTGGGTGTTTCAAACCCAGAATAGATATTGAAAACAACAAGAAATATTGGAAGGTTTCAGTCATCCCCAGCTTTATGCAGCCTTCATTAATTTGAACTACTATCACCCCTTCCTCTTTCTAAGGAGAAAAAACAAAATCTATCTTGACAAATCGATTGGCGACTCCACTATTTCAATATGCAGAGATCAAAGTCCATGGAAGCCATTCTGGCTTGAAGGTTTGCACCTTTCAATTTTTTCGATATTCCAGGTTTTCCAAATACAGTACCTACTATGGATGTTTGGGGAGATTGTCTTCCACGGTTTACAGAAAGCAAAGAGGATAATCCTTTAGATCACCTCATCAGATTTCATTAATGTATGGTCCAGTTAAATATACAGCATGAAGATGTGCTCATGAAGATTTTCATGTATTCACTTGAGCAAGATGCATGAGAATGGTATTTTTCTTTTCCTGCTGCTAGCATTTCCTCACTGAAAGAGTTCCACACATGTTTTCGGAGACATTGTAAGTATGTGTTCTCAGCTGAATTCTTTTTCAAAGATTGTTGTGAGCAGGCTGATTTTTATAATACAATTTCTGATTCAAAAAATCATGATGATAAGTACAATCAAGGATTCAAAACATGTCATGAAGAAGTTGAAGTTTCAAAATTTGTTGAAGATGAAGAGGTAACATTTTCAGATATTGCTGTCAAGGAAGAATTCCATGATCATTACAATAATCAAGTTGTTGTTTTAGGTCAGGTTGAAGATTATTCAAGTGATGAGATCAGCAGAGATAGTTTGGAATATTCTCATAATGATTTCAGCAGTCTTAATAATCATTTGAATGCTAATCCTTTTGAAGATCAATCTCTTGTTCAACAAAGTGTTGGAAATCATTGTTGTGTTAAAGATCGGCTTTGTATTGAAGAAAAATACGAACCTTTAGCATCATCATTCGAAATTTCTCAGAATGCTCCTTGTTATGATGAAGAGATTAGGGTTCCAAGACAAGAATTCTGTGATGAATTATATTCTATTCCTTTTTGTTTTGATACTAAAATCGATGAAAGCCTGGTTGTTCGCATTTTTTTAGAAGTTGTTTATATTCATGGTTATGATAAATCTACTGTTCAAAATCATTATGAAGATGCTCTAATTTTTAATAAATATGATGATGAAATTGAAAAGAAAGACCCAGAAATGTGTGAGGTGTGTGATATGTCCCAATCTGATCAGCAGATTCAGAATTGCATTCAGTTTATTATTCTTGAACAGCCAAAGCTAATGCATGATAGTTATCCATTTGAAGGCAGTGTGGAAAAGGAGGTTCAGATTGTTGACATGATTGATGATACTATCCAAAAAATTCCAGAGAAAATTCAAGCTGATCCTGATGTCTTTTTTTGCCAATTCCTGCTTGATATTCATGGAACAAAATATTCTTATGGACAGCCTATATTTCTCATAGAACGGGAAGAGGTAACTTTTGGAAATTTTTATGATCCAGTGGCAGATTATTTAGAGTCAATACTAAGTTATAAATCTGTTATTTTAGAGACACCATTTAATGAAACTGAGTATAAGTTGTTAGATCTTTGTTGTTCATGTTTTCCAATTTTTCTAATTATATATATATTTAGAGTTGGAAACAAGTTTTGGTGGGTTGATGAAATTTTTTCTTGGTTACATTGGAAATGGGATTACAATTTGATTCAGTAAATGGAAGGTTCCTCAAAGAAAGAGATTTGATTTTCATTGTATATATCAGTGTGTGAAGGATTGAATAAAGACTCCATAGCCCAATGGATGTTTTGCAGAAAAGCAGGCAGTTTTGGTTACAGAAGGCACTAGTCTACAGGTTCTTGAAGCCTCACAGGGAGGACTTCATCCCGCACTAGGAGCCATATGTTATAGCCTATTTTTTTTTTCTATTTTTGAACCATTTGCTTGTCTTAAAAATATGATTTTCTTATTGTTTTAAAGTTTTGACCTTGGTATCCTTTAAAATATTTTGATTTTAGCCTTATGTTTATAGTTGATTTAATAGGTTTTGTTTTTAATTTTTGTTTGACTTAACTAATTGCATGGTTTTTATGGGCTTATAGGATGCATATATTTATAAAAGGTTCTAAAGAAATATCATAAGACCTTACTTAAAGTTATTTACCAAAAAACAGCACTTTGTTTGGAGTTTTGGTTAAAAAATCATAAAACAGGGATTCCTGTAGCGCTAGCCAGAAAAAGCTACACGGGAGCGCTACAAGAAAGTCGTGAATGCCAAAATAGTCATTTTTTAGTCCAATTTTTTCGAGGATTTCGTTCCTAAAGTGTTAACCACATCAATTAGCAAATTTGATATGTGTCTTGCTAGGCTAATCATGGAAACAGGTGTCTGGTCATCGTGTGAGGGAGATTGTGGCAATTTTATGCAAGTTCATGGCAAATGATGACAGTAAGTGGAATGAGGTAGAATTTTCAGGAATAGGTTCCTAAGATGAAGAATACGAAAGCATTGAAGGTCGTGGTGGAGACATATTGATGAGAAATCAGAGTTTTGACAGTTGAAAGAAGAATTCTGGCTTCCCAGCGGTGACAGTTCGAGGTAATCTAGACGGTTGAAAACAACTGGAACATGTAATTCGACACCTAACCTTTCAAGGGATCGACTTTCAACGCCTCTATTAAGCTTTGGATGAGGTATCCCACATGACATTTGATAGGGTTTGTTAAATTTGGGGGTTTTTCTGATAAAGCCTATAGTGTCAAAATTTTAAGAAGGACATGAATTTACTCACTCAATAGACTTTGAATGATGAGATATTAATAAAAAAATCTAAGTATTCATCATTTGAGTTAGTAAAGTTCAGAGCAGAACTATTGGAGGTCCCTGAATCTGTGATTAGGTCAAATTGCTGAAACTTGGCACAAAACATTTCCTAAACTGGTGATAGGGCAGACTGTGAGAGTTTGAAGACACATAGACTGCCAAAACTATGCAAATTTGAAGATAAATCTATTGTGAGATTACTGGCAAGTGCTACAAACCATATTGAAAATGAAGAAGAGTGGAAAAACTAATAGAGCCAAGCCCACTGATCTCAGTTGGATAGATAAATTCCTAGGATGTGCTGAGCTATTTGAAAATGCAGGATGGTTGATATTTTTCAAGAAAATTGATGGATACAATGCTGAAGTCTCCCATAAGTTTGCTCAGTATTATGACAAAGATACTGTATATTTTGATACTTTGAAATTCAAATTGACCAAAGAGCTAGTAGCTAAGGCAACAGGGATTAAAAATGAAGACAGTGTCCAATTAAAGGAAGTTGCAAAGCCTACAAAAGAAGATTGTGAATCTAAACAACATCTAGATGACAGTGAGAGCAAAGATTTGCATTCTGTTAATAAGGAGACCCAGCCTGTTCAGGATGATGCACCAGCAGAGACATTTGTTGATGATAAGATTGTACTTACAAAGAATGTTTCAGGTGATGAAGAGAACACTAAACTCCAAAAACAAAGACCAATTACAATCTTGTCAGAAGAGGAAACATACCTGTTTGAGGAGGATAAGATTCCTGTTATTAATGAAACTAAGGTTGGCACTAAAAAGGAATTTCACACTCAGGAAGATAGGGTAACAGTACCAAAGAAAAAGAAGATAAAAGTCATGGAATTTGCCTCCGTCATCCATCAGGGAAAAACTTTAAAAATGGTAGGGGAACTTGCTCTTGGGTGGAGACCAAAGACTAGACCTAGAAATAAAATCAGACTGAATATGAAGAATTTGTTGAATCCTAAGTTGAACAAAGAAAAAGTAACAGTAAAAAATGAAGACAAGGTGACACTAGAAGAAGTTTCAAATCCTGAAAAATAAAAACTCTGAATTTGAACAGTATGTTAATGATAGTGAAAGCAAGACTTTACAGTTAGAAATCAAGGAAGCTAAGCCTTTTGAAGATGTTGTACCTGCAGAGAAAATTCCAGATGTAAAAGAAGATATTGAAGTACAAAATAGACTTAGACTGATAGAAGACTCGGAGTGTGCAAAGATTATTGAGAATTATGCTCTGTTTTTCCTGTTTTGGGTTATTGAAATTTAATGCAGACCACGAGCTGATGGAGAATAATATTAGAAAACAAAAAGAGTTTTTTGTTCATAAGACACCCATTCACAAAAAACTCTCTCAGTTTTGCAACAACTATCAAGGTTTGAAAGATTCAGTTTAATCTTTACAGCCTATTTTTCAGGGTTTTAAAAATATTTAATATTTTCATGTTTTAGTGTTCATCTTGTGGGGCATATTCTGATTGAGTGGAGATGAAGTTTTAAAAAACAAGAGAGTTTTTTTTCCATCACGGACCCATTCACAAAACCCTCTCTCAGTTTTTACACAGGTGTCAAGGATTCAGAGATATGGAAGCTTCTTTGACACCTATGTTTCAGAAATTCGTCATATTTACCAGGAATCCGATTTTGCTATTTTTAGTCAATTAGTTGAAAGTTAGTTAATGTAAATGCTGGGTAGTTTCAATTTTGACCTAATGAAGGGAAGATATAACTACTTCTTTGTAATTATAAAAGATGGACAAGGGTACAGGAAAGAGGTTCGATTTTTTGGCTGGCTAGAGGAGGTCTCCAGACTTGTTCATAAGCTAAGTAAATGACTCTTATGTGTATTTGAAGAACTGATTATGAAATATATGCTCCATTTTACCCTTCAGTTTGTTCTTTGGCTTCATTTATAGCTTTTTTTAGCTACTCAGTTGGTAATTTCATTGCTGGTTTAAAGTTTTTATGCTTGTAGTGCTTGCCATTTGTGGATGAACTTCAGTGTTATTTTATGTTGGATACATGGTTATTATGTTATACATCTCAGTTTTTCTATGCTTGTGATTTAGTTCTTATTTGGGTTATGAATGCATTCCCTCTTGTCACCAAACTTCACAACCAGAAAACCTTAAAAAACCCTAAAAACCTAGTTTTGTTTTATTGAAATATTTGAGATTATGTTGGCTTGTTTTCTTGTAGTCTGGAAACAATTTCTGACATAAACAGAGACAACTCATAAAGATCAGAAAGGTAGACTTACTAAATATGATAAACCCCCATAGGTGGCTAAAGGTATCCCCAAATTAGTCAAGGACCTCATGAATTAGAAAAAGAATGAGTGAGTTTTCAAGTATGATGGAAAAAAATGCTAATCCTGGAAAATGGAGAGAAAATCATCGAGGATGGTTGGCAACAAAAGATACCAGTTTCCTAGTTAACTAGATTTACCTTATCCGCATTAAAGTTGGATAAATGAAAAATAAGGAAGAATCTACAGGAAAGCATAGTTACTAATTATGAGAGTCAATAAAGTGGCCAAGATCAACCTAGAAGCATGATTAAAGTGTTCATAGTGTATAAATGGAAAGTGATGACTTTGTAGTGCAAGTGGATGCCAACTATCTAGGCTAATGGGTAGGAAATTAATCAAAATTAATTAATTATTTTATCTTAAGTTGTGAGTGGGTTTATAATATTCCAACACCCCCATTTAAGTTTGAATTTTTGTGGATATATAGGTGCATATGGATGCATATAGGGCCTAACAACAAGGCTATGGTCACCCTTTAAGAATTATTATGTCCAAAAAGATTAGGAAAGAGGTAAAACCACATGGGAAAAACCCTCCCTCAAGAAAGGACAAGGCACAAAATTTGAACAATATGTCCCCAACATATCTGTATCTTCACTTGAATGAGTTGAATGAACTGCTTCTGGTGAAATACTTTATTAATAGGATTGTAGACTCCATTATCATGTGTTAGAGTGTAGAATCTGCAAGAAAAAAGTAGGAGAATTATATGAATGGTTATTGTTGCTAACAAACTCTAATATACAAACAAATTTTGAAATGGAAAAGAGATCTTTGCATACTCCTTCCCAAAGCATACAAAAATTAAAAGAATTTGTTACACAATAAATTCCCTATATAGCTGCAAAATTGTGATGTGAATTGATCATTCTTACAATATGATGTAGCACATTCCCAGATATGATATGAGTCTAAAAAAACTATGATATATTATAAACATTAGAATACGGAACAACAAATACAAAGGATTCAGTGACTACATGTGCATATAGGGATAGACTAGCAAGACTATGAGCAACTCGGGAAAACTGATGTGTAAGAATGATGAATGGAGTTGAGATCTAAACCATGAGTGTTTAGAACAGATCCAAACATGTTTAATATCAGTCCAAAGATGACTAAGGTCATGGATAACCAACCAGTGAAAGATATACAATACTTTAAACCATGTAATATAAGTAACACTGCATAAGAGACCAATAAGGAATCAACTAGTGAAGATGGGATTTGTATAGTCTTAGGAGTATTGAAATGTATGGTAGATGGAATGAATGATGGTATGATTTGTGTCATGAAATGTATATCATCTTGCAAAAATGCTTCTAAAGAATCCAAGAGATCACATATAAGCATATCAGTAGACTCATGGGAATACACTGATAATGAATCCTCTTTAGTAGAAAAGGAGGAAGGAAGGAGATGTTCAAAATATTCAAGGAGGCTCTGAGTATTGATGCCAAAGGAGGAGATGTAGAAGTACATGAGATCAAGTATGATGAGTGTTATGACACAAATAGGACTTCATCTAGTCAATCAAACATCCAAGAAGTCACTGGATTGTGCACCATAAATGAGAGAGGTATGCACAAAGTGTGAAAGATCTGAAACATAGATCTCAGAATCTAAGATAGAAGATATAGAGAACATTGAATGGGTGAATAGATCAATATCAATAGCAGCTCCATATGTCACTTCTTTTTCATAATTAGTATCACAAGAAGAAGAATCAAGATCTTCAAGAGATACACAAAAAGATGGCTCTTCAATATTTGCTTCTTGATTGAAGGAGGAAGCATTCAAATAAAAGAGGGTAGCATCAACAAGAACTGTATGAGATACTTCTTCATCATGAATAAATACATCACAGAATGTAGAGGCCAAGACATCTTGAGAGAGAGAAGACGAGGAGATGTTGATTTCACTCCATGTTTCATCTTCTAATTCCCGCATACAAAAATATTTTCCCAAATTGTTCCAAAGCTCAAATGGATATTCAACAAAATCTATGAGATGATGTATATTTGGAGATATTCCCAAACAAATAATTCCATAGTATTTATCACAGTTATTCATCCAATCACTCTTCTCTTCATAAGACTCAGGTTCACTCAATGCACCAATGAAGACTTAAAAGAGACAACGCATCTTCAAGTATGCGCTCATATTGGGATTCAAATCAACATAGTTATAAAGAAAAAAGTAGAGAAAATTTTCAATCCATATTGAAGTTGTTGATATGCTCTGGGAGATACTCTTTGCAACCTGCACAAATAAAACTAGGAAAAATCTTGTAAGCTTAAAACAAGCTCTTCTTGAGAGAGGGATAGGAGACTGGACGCGCTCCTCGACTCTACAGAACTTGAGCAACCTTACCCTCTCATACCATGTAGAGGTAGAAGCTCCAATACTATGAGAAAATATGCTAAGAATAAGCACTGGAAATAGATTTTTCTACTAAGATAATTCTCACAAGCATACATAGGAAAAATAGAGAGAATAAAAGAGGTTGACTCACATGAATGAAGAGATGAATATCAGAGTGTATCCTTCCATTGAATAATGAGGAATAATAGTGTACATAAATAGTACACCCCTCATAGGTAAAATTGAGTTGTATTGGAGAAAACTCATAAAGTTCAGAAAGGTAGACTTACTAAATATGATAAACCCCCATAGGTGGCTAAAGCACTTCCCAAATCAGTTAAGGACCTCACAAATTAGAAAAAGCATGAGTGATTTGTCAAGTAAGATGGAAAATAATGTTAATCCTGAAAAATGGAGAGAAAATCATGGAGGATGGGTTGGCAACAAAAGATACTAGTTAACTAGCTTTACCTTATCCACAGAAAAGCTGGATAAAAGCATAACAAGGGAGAATCTGTAGGAAAGCGTAGTTACTAATTCCGGGAGTCAATAAAGTGCTCAAGACCAACCCAAAATCGGGCTTAAAGCGTTCATGGGGTATAGATGGCAAGTGTTGATTTTGTAGTGCAAGTGGATGCCAACTATCTAGGCTAATAGCTAGAAAATTAATCAAAGTTGATTAATTATTTATCCTAAGTTGTGAATGGGTTTATAATATTCCAACAGCATTCATTAAATAGATTTCCTAGAATTTAATCATCATCATCATCATAAAAAATGTGCATAAAAATCTATATCAACCATTTTCAAATTTACATAAAAAGACTATATCAACCACTCAAAAAAAATTATTGTATTAGTTTTATAATTTTGTCTTTAAATTATTGTATTAGTTCACTTTACTAATTAAGTTGTTTCATTGATTTACTTTACTAATTAAAATTTGTTCTATGACTTTTGTTGACATTAGACTTTTTGGTTGTTTTCTAATTGTAGATAGTGACTTCGGGCGATAAATAAATAACATGTTATAGGTTATTTAATGCTGCGACAGAAGCACTGTGGACCAATGGATCTCAACCTGTTTGAGATCTAATGACCTACAATGTTGTCGCATCAGCATTAAATAACCTATAGCATGTTGCATATTGATCATCGTGACTTTGAAACTAATTTTCGTTGAATTACCTATCTAAAGATGGTATCAACCATTCCATCATATGGTAAGAAGCTTGATTATTTTGTTTGTTGCAAAAGTGACACAAAATATATCGTGGCATGGTTATTTTATTTCAACGTGGTGAACACGTGACAAAATATTTCAAGTCATTGGGCCTAATATACAGCATGAGTGGGCCTAATGGTTAAGAACATTTGTTTCCTCTTAGGAGGTCACAGGTTCAAATCCAGAGGGGTACTCTATGTACACCTCTTTAGACTTTAGCAATTAAATCGCTGAGGAGAGTATTACCTTTGTATTTCGAAAGAAATAACCACTCAATGAAATTATTAAATGAAAGTAAATTTCACTAAATGAATTTATTTGAAAATGGTTTGTTCTAATATAATAATAGGACATCATAGTAGGTAATCCCATTTCTCATGAGGATGACATAGATCTCTATCCCTTCATTCCACGACTGATGAAGATTGGACAATGGCGAATAATTGGCTCCTGGTAGCAGGTAAAATTATGGTTTCATTTCCAATTGAACCTCACTGTCAATTTGTATTTGTTTCCTTTTTTCTCTTCATTGTTTGACGTGATCACCAGTGCAATTAATGCATTTTGCACCATTGTTGGACATTTTTTCTCCACAAGTAAGTTGTGATTTCTTCATTTTGCACCATTGTTGGACATTTTTTCTCCACAAGTAAGTTGCGATTTCTTCTTATGTCAGTAACCTCAATTTGAATTTGTATATTGGGGTTGGGCGTTCATTACAGTGGCATCAATCTCTTCATTCCACAGTATAGTGGAAATGCCAAAATTAGCTTGCGTTGACAAGATATTTGTATCAGCTATGTTACTAGAAATGAGAATGAGAACGGTACCAGAAACGAAGTTTCCAGGTTTGGCACATATAAGAAACTAGGAGAGAGAAAAAGAAAAAAAACCAATTAATTAAAATATATAAATTAAATATTATGATTAAATATAAAAAAATCAATAATTAAAATGTTTAAATGTATATATACAAATAGGATCAAATAATTAAAATATTTAATAAATACACCTCAATGCTCCGTCATGTTAGCGTATCGAATTTTTAAAATATTTAATAAGTACTTATTCCCTCAAATTAGTATATATATACAAATAGGATGGAATAATTAAAATATTTAAATTGAATAGATAAATTGAATATAAAAAAAGGGGCTCACTAGATGGATTAAGTTCAATAATCATTGAACTGCAATTTTTATTTGAATTAGCAGAATTTATTTCGAATCTGAATGATAAAAAAAGACAGGTAATATTATTTTCCATTGTAAATATATTATTTATATAATATGAGACTGTGTCGGTCCTACAATTCAAACAAAGGGCATTCAGGCATGGGATTGGAAATGGCCTGCTAGAAGAAATAGGACTTCTAGCCAGACTGGCAGCACTAAATACATTTGAACCGGGTTGGGTACTTCCACATCGAATCCCATTAGCAGTAGCTTGTTGGTGAGCAATACCATAACAACATACCTGCGGCATCTCTTCATGTTTTAGAACCAATAACTTACCCAGATGAAGCGGATTGAGTTCCAGTTTTAGTTTATGACCGCGAGTTGCAGTTAAGTCAGGAGCGAACCCTGTGACATAGGTTTCCTGTTCCACACTTGCTTTCTTTACCACCAAATTAAACCCGAAATTGAACCAGTTACCAAAGAAACGGAAATTCGTTTCTGTATAAACTGCTGGGAGAAACACTACGTTTTGTAAGAAACGGTTTTTTGGTTGCAGAAACTAAAATGGAGTTTTCCATCTCATCCCTGTTTCTACAACGTTTTTGGTGAGAAACATACACCACCGTCACGTTTCTGGTAACATCAGTAGGTAAATTTATGGTCTCGTACTATTTCAGTGTCACTGTCTCCAACTTAATCTGCCTGTCAATTTGTATCTTTTTTTCCTTATTCTCTATAGGGTTTTAGATGAAAATAGCATTGATAGCATTCCGATCATCTCTCACATTTTTTCTGGTTCCAGTTATAGTGTTGAACTTAGTATCTATCATCTTATGGATAATACTCTCCCTAACATGCCATGCTTTCTGGAGGAGAATTAAATATGGTTCTAGTAGCTCTATTTCAATGGTGGAGAAATTCCTAATGGAATATTCTCATTAGATTCCAACCAGATACTCACTCTCTCGCCTCAAGAAGATCACAAACAACTTTGCATAAAAGTTGGGAGAAGGAGGTTATGGTGTGGTCTATAAAGGAAACGAGAGGAACGAAACTCTAGTGGTTGTTAAGCTTATTGATAGGAATAGGCACAACAAGGCCCAATTCATGAATGAAGTGGCCACCATCGGACATGTTCACCATGTCATTTTGGTTCGTCTCTTGGGGTATTGGTTTGAAATCTCTACCAGCGCCGTCGTATATGAGCCCATGTATGAGCAGGGTTGTTCAAATGTTAGAAGGAATTGGTGACAACATGGCTAATCCTCCCTAAAGTTGGAATCTGGTGTATTCAATTCAATACAACTGGAGAGATCGTCCACTATGTTATTAGAAATGAGAAACAGGAAACGGAATGGGAAACGAGACCGATACTAGGTTTCGGATACAAAAAACAAGGAGAGAGAAAAATAATAATACTGAAAGTTCCTAGGATTCTAATGAACAAAACTATTTTTCCATATACCCATGTTTTCATATTTAAGTTTAAGACAATGATTTTGTCAAATACCCTATTTTGTTCTATTTTCAGAATTTTGTATTACTTGAAGTTAATTTAAAACCTCCAAACCCAAAAAAAATGAAAAAGAAATCTACAATCACAGAGCAAGATCTGAAGAAAGAATGTATTTTAACCTACAATAAAAAGCTTCAATCGCACTTCAAATCAACAAAATAGAAAAAGAAAATATGATGTAAATACAAATTTGACAATTCTTGCCTACTTTTTCAGCAAGAATTCAACAATCACAGAAAAAAAAATAGAATCAATTAAAACTAGTATTTACAGTATAAATGTTGAAAAGGTTATGAAACTTCTACAGGTTGAACTGCATAAAGAGTGACATGAACCAGATGTAAAAACCTACAGAGATATTTATTCACTCCTAAAAATATGGAAAAGCATAAAACTCGAAGCGAGCGACTTTCAATACAAAAATGATAGAAAGTTATGAACATTTAACCATTAAACATATTACATGTTTTCTATCTGCTAAAACTAATGTTTTCTATCTGCCATAAATTCATCAATACAAAATCTTAAATTGGAAAATGATGATAAAGTATTGCGCATACCTGAGTGATAATCTGCAAACTAGCTGTCTCTATTCTTCAAACTAGTCTCCACTTTCACTACTCGAGCACTACTCTAGGCTCTCCTTTGTTTTTTGCTTGACATGATATGAGCCAAAGTGGTTTACCCAAATAATTCCCTGCACCAATGTTAAGCTGAGCTTATCCAGCATGTACGTTCAGTTGACGGAAATTTTCAAAACTCGGCCGGCTCCCGGCAGCTTTGTCCGCGTCCGTCCTGCCACCGCCGCCGGCCGCTGGAGAACATAAAGAAATGCCTTAACGTTTTCACCTACCATCTCCAGTTCAAACCTCAAACCACTACCACCGTCTACTGGATTCTCTCATCACACCGTTTATTGCCAAGAATCGTGTGCGAGCGTGAGGATGCAAGCGGCTACGATTTTCGTTCGGCTGGGGATTCGGCACTTGGGATTATGACTGTATTCGAGAATGCAATCCAGGCAGAGAATTCAAAGACCCTGGTTCCCGGAGGTACGATTCATCCACTTACAGGGTATGTTGAATGGCTTCCATATAAGGAGTACTGGTCCTTGGATACTTCTGTTGTTTTTAGTATGCATGTTCTTAACTCTTCTCACAGGTAATGCAAGAGACAGAGAGCCCCCGTCTGTGATTTCTTTCTCTGTAAAATTGCAGTTTTGTTTCTGGATTAGATTTTCATTTCTAACATGGGAACTATTCTTATTCAGATAATGTAGCAGCGGCGCGGTTACTTATTCCGAATTCCAAGACAGCTCTAACTGGTGGCTCGTCAAGAATACCCAACAACTCAAACTCAAATTCAAGCAGCTTCTACGAATGCAAAACAGAACAGAACATTGCAATTTCTCAGAACTCGGCAGATCCAATGCCAGACGGGACACTTGCATTTACTGTGCTAATTATCAACACATGCACCTATGAGTGCGCACTGGAAGATATCCATGTTCATTGCAGTTCCTTTGCGTCAACGGAATTGATAAGTCCGAGCATATTCAGGCGCATTGCTTACGACGATTGCCTCGTAAATGATGGCAATATGCTAACCGCAGGAAGCACGGTGTCCTTTTAGTATTCCAACAGTTTCAGCTATCCATTAAGCTTTCCTTACTTCAAATGCACTACAACTTAAACTTGGAAAAAGATTGTTCATTAAATCTTTTAAATAGCTTTATAAATTCAATAATCTCTCCTCATCCAGATTATTGGGGAGGCTAAAATGGTCGTCATCCATGGAATAGACTGTACATAAGATCTATAGGTTTTTTATGAAATTGTGTTTGTTACATTTTTGGTAGTAATGGTAATTGGTGTGAGAAAATTCGATGGTCACTAGCTCTTATGTACAGTTTAGGAAAACTTTCTTTTGGAAGACTGGTGAACTATGATTGTGGTTTTCTGTGAACTATGATTGTGTCTTAGTTAAAGTATATGATTTGGGAATTATGGATGGTGTATTTTTTGGGGTTTTTTTAAGTATGTTAGCATAGACACAAGTAAAATGGCAAGTGAATGTTAATAGAAAAACAAAAACTGATATGAAAAAACAAAAAGAAATTGTTGCAGGTTATCTCCACTTATGGTTATTTATTTACTTGTTGCTGAAGCCCTTATTGATCCCTAAATGTTTGTGATGGATAACCTGTTAGAGGGTTACATTGATTTTAGGCACTAGTAGCACCAATCTTCAATCTTACCTAAATATACAAAACTAGACAATATACACCATCCATATTTCCCAAATCATTATGTGGATAGGAATTTAGATATTATGAAAGATTTTGGACTTGCTTGAATAGATCTCAGATTTTGGAATTGCATCCTTAAGGTATAATTATGTCGATAGGCATTCAGATATGATCTCAGATTTTGGAATTGCATCCTAAATATATAATTATGTCCATAGGCACTCAGATATATGATCTCAGATTTTGGACTTCTTGAGTAGATCAATAAGATTAACCCATGAGGGATTCATTTCATGGTTGTCATATCTTGTTATGTTTAAATGCATCTTGATTAAGATTTAAATAAGCTTCAATTTTATGCTTAAATGCATCTTGATTAAGATTTAAATAAGCTTCAATTAAAGGGTCGTTAAAGAAATTGATATAATTTGTTTTTGTTTTTTCACATCAGTTTTTGTTTTTTGTTTATTAAATAGTATTTGTTTTGTTATTAAGTCTAACAATCTGGTATGAATAATGAATAAAAAATTATATATTTTAGCTTTTATTTAATGGTAAGCTATATTCACAAAACTAAATGGTTGGTCATGCCTCTCAATGATCAGGGACCATTTTACTTGTGGTTATCTTAATATAGATATGTGAATTCTGTATATTTAGTTTTAATAAATAGCCTGAATTCTGTATATTTAGTTTTGATAGATAACATGAGAAAGATTATTGATATTTATATTTATAAATAAGCTCATAGGTTTTTATGCAACACACGGAAGGAGGTTTTTATGGTTGGTTATGCCTCTCAATCCATGTTTATGCCGAAACTGTGAAATGTTCCTGAAGCCTGTAATGAAGGTGAAAACATTAATGAAGATCCTAAAAGCAATCTCATAGACACCCCAGATGGTATTTAACTTGTATTAAAGAGCTTATTGTTCACCTAAATTTTAACATTAAAAGTAAAAGTGGAATCCCTGTTTCAGGATGTTTGGTTGTTGATTCAACCCCACTAGCCCCCCACACATGGAAAGTAGAATTTGGGGTGTTTTCAAAGTTCAACATATTTTAACAGCTCTTTCAATTTTTTAGCATTTGATGTTTCTGTAAACAAGACATCAGAGCCCTAATCCTCGTTTTTGAAAGAATCTGAAGCATGTCCTCGGCCGCCCTTGTATGATCTTTGAGGGAATGCTTGTGATTGAAATCTAAGCTACAGCTGCAATGCCAGAGCTTCCCCACAGGTCTTCTCATGGGTGCACTAGTCAGCCCCTGACAGCAAAGGTTTTGTTGCACTTGCAACTAACATGAAAGTCTTGGTTCTGTGCTTTCTTTTGTAATGTGTGCAGAGCTGAAGTCCTTCTGTGGTCTTGCCTGGGGATAATCTTTCTTATTTCTGCACCCTTGTGTACAGCATTAACATATAAATATAAATAAGTAACATATAATAAATAACCAACCATTTAGTTTTGTGAATATAGCTTACCATTAAATAAAAGCTAAAATATATAATTTTATATTCATTATTCATACCAGATTGTTAGACTTAATAACAAAACAAATACTATTTAATAAACCAAAAACAAAAACTGATGTGAAAAAACAAAAACAAATTATATCAATTTCTTTAACGACCCTTTAACTGAAGCTTATTTAAATCTTAATCAAGATGCATTTAAACATAACAAGATATGACAACAATGAAATGAATCCCTCCTGGGTTAATCTTATTGATCTACTCAAGAAGTCCAAAATCTGAGATCATATATCTAAATGCCTATGGACATAATTATATATTCAGGATGCAACTCCAAAATCTGAGATCATATCTGAATGCCTATCGACATAATTATACCTTAAGGATGCAATTCCAAAATCTGAGATCTATTCAAGCAAGTCCAAAATCTTTCATAATATCTAAATTCCTATCCACATAATGATTTGGGAAATATGGATGGTGTATATTGTCTAGTTTTGTATATTTAGGTAAGATTGAAGATTGGTGCTACTAGTGCCTAAAATCAATGTAACCCTCTAACAGGTTACCCATCACAAACATTTAGGGATTAATAAGGGCTTCAGCAACAAGTAAATAAATAACCATAAGTGGAGATAACTTGCAACAATTTCTTTTTGTTTTTTCAAATCAGTTTTTGTTTTTCTATTAACATTCACTTGCCATTTTACTTGTGTCTATGCTAACATACTTAAAAAAACCCCCCAAAAAATACACCATCCATAATTCCCAAATCATATACTTTAACTAATAGTTCACAGAAAACCACAATCATAGTTCACCAGTCTTCCAAAAGAAAGTTTTCCTAAACTGTACAGAAGAGCTAGTGACCATCGAATTTTCTCACACCAATTACCATTACTACCAAAAATGTAACAAACACAATTTCATAAAAAACCTATAGATCTTATGTACAGTCTA
>LPNX010338342.1:0-13237 GCA_001517045.1 Pseudotsuga menziesii | reverse complement strand
TTTGCGCTGATGTGTACATTTTCCACAATGTTTGGTTTTGCAGAGATGTTGATAGGAATCATAGTGGAAATTTTTTCCATATTTCCCTCAGCAAATATTCCTTCCATTGGTAAGGGATTAATAGGTGTATCAACATCACCTGCTAGTCTCATATGGAACTCGTGGTTCTCGATCCTGCTTAACTCTGGAAGGAAATAGGATCGATGGTGAAGATCTTCGCAGATCTTATCTTGTCCACACATGGCTTCCAAAATGGCTTCATCCGAAGGTAAAACCATATCTAAGAAATCTCTAGAATGCAAAGATTTATCTGCCCAAGCAGGCAGATAGGCTTCTTTCGGCTCCTCTGAAACTGTGAGAGGGACTAGAATAGGGTCAACAACGGTATGAACGATGGCTTGATAAGCTACTTATGCTACTGATAAGGGCACTTTAGGTTCATGGTGGGAAGGAAGAACCCAAGGATCTATTCTATCAACAACCATTGTTATAGACTTCCTTACACTAGTAGAACCTAGATAATTAATCGGAGCTGGAATATCAAATGTGCCCATCAATGATGCATACATTCCAGACCCTAAGCTCTTTGAAGTAGGTTTAACCTTATCAACCAATGGTATGGTGGACTCATTAGTTTCCACACGGCCTTTTCGAGTAAAACTGAGTTGGTCTATAGTAACCAACTTCCCTTCGTGTGGAAACACTACCACCCGAAATACAGTCGATGCAATAGCTGACATGGCGTAAGTCCATCTTCTCCCCAAGAGCAAGTTAGAATCAAAAGGTGCATCAATCACTTCTACCTCAACAGACACTACTTTCCTTGCCAACTTAATTTCAAACGCTGATAGGATACCATGTGGACGAAATGACCTTCCGTCGAAAGCAGTAAGTAGGTTGTTCGATGGAACCAACCCTGGAGATCCAAGAGCTTTCCAACAAGACAAGGACATGACACATGTAGAAGCACCCTCATTGACAACTGCCCTTCCAATGTTTTTTCCACCATGGATGACATCTTTCGATAAGGCTACATGATATGGTAGGTGAATTTTGACATTAGACAAATTAAACTTCACCAAGAGGCTCGATGAGTCCATACTGCCTAAGGCTGCTAAGAGTGCATCTCGGTGCGTGGGACAAATTTGTAACACCTATAAAGAAAACATAGTATAAGGATTCTGGGCTAAATATTCAACTACAAAGTAGTTTGCTCCAGCCCTAGGATTGGGATTGTGCAAGGTTTTCTTGAAGACACCTTTCGGTATCTTGGGCATAGGTTTGGTAGGCTTCTCAATCATGAGAGGGTTGGAAGTTTCACCTATTGACTTACCCTTCTCCAAGGCCTCTGTTTCATAGTTATTGTTCCTAGTCTAGAGTAAAGTATGGGATCGAACCAAGTTGATATAATTGGGGTCAAGAGCATTTGGGGTGCCCCCTGCTACATTTGAAGCTAAAGCATGATTCTGTCCTTGGGGAAAATGATCCTTCAGGACAACCAGTTGTTGGCCTTTTAACAGCTTCTGAGCTTGTTCCATAAGGGTACATAGATGGGTCAAGTGATCTTCATGGCACAACTTACATGGGAATTTCACCTTCTTCTTTTCTTTTTTCCCCCCATCAGCATTGTTTGTCGGTTTTTGCTTGTTTTGGTTTCCCTCACCCTTTTTTCCTTTCTTCGTTCTCCCATCGGGATGCTGATTTCCCTTCTGAGAGGATTGTGCAAAAACATTTGCATTCTGGGGTGAGGGGGCAGCCTTTGCTGCCTCCACTATAGAATGTTTGACAGATAGCTCATGGAGCTCTTTAGCCAAAGACTCTATAGTGGGATATTTCATGGAACCAACCACACCATCGGCATGGGGTCCAGGCTTAGGTTTCTCTACATTGTGTGTTAGCCTCGGTGCTTCAGGGATAATTTCATATAAAATCCTAGAATGAGAATATATCAAATCTAGCTGCTGGGCCCTAAGGATAGCCTCTTCTTCATTGGACACTCCCGAAGTAGATACATCCTTAGATATATGTGGAAATAGGGATTTAAGGAACAATTCTACTAAGAACTTGGGAGGAATAGTGGCTTTGATAAGGCTCCTCCATCTTCTCCACTCTTGGATGTGATCCAAAATATGAGTGGCCTTGTCCTACCAAAAGGTAGACAAAAAGTCTGTCCTGAAATCATATCGGACAGGAAGTTGGAAGTGACTAAGGAATACATTGGCCAAGTCCCAAAAACTGTTAAACACGGCAGAAGGCATTTCAATATGCCATTTTGTTGCAGTACTGGTTAGAGTTCTTTGGCACAGCCTCAAACGAATTGAATCCTCGTTCAGTGAGTTGGAAGAGCACCACAAATGGAAAGTGCTGACATGAGCTCCTGGATCATCACCAACTTTTCCTTCGAATTTTGGGATATCCGAGGGCAGCTTGGTAGGAACGGGAGGCCAGGAGGAGTTATGTCTCATCGGGGCATTCATTAGTTTTGAAAAATCTAGAAAATTTAACGTTTTCAGGAAAGGGAGCTTGGTTCTAACCAGAGCACTAAAAGTACCAGCTTGGGGATTAGAAGGACTTGCCCCCATATTCCCATATGTGAAGGTGGGGTTGTCCCCCGCTGCCGATTGCGAAGTGGTTGGGCTGCTTTGGAAAGGATTCCATCCATAAGACAATGGATTGTTTATGTGCATTGCAGTGTATGAGGTTCTAGCTACCCAAGTCGAAGCTGGGGTTTCGAACATAGGAGTAGGTATCCCTCCGCTAAAAAGAGAAAAAGGAGATCTCGTGAAAGGAGCTTAAATCAAAGTTTGAAAACCTTGACCATAAGGATTAGGGTTTCCAAACTGCACCCCTACATATGCGGGTGTTGGGCCTACATATGGAGTGGATGGGGTAATGTGCCCCCCATTCCAAGGAAAACCCTAGACAAAAGCCGAGGATCCTATAGGACCACTCTGAGCAGTGTGTGTGAAGGACGTAGGAACTGAAGGTACACTAGGAATCCCAGTGACCATACCACCAGAAGTACCTGCTAAACTTATGGGAGCCAGTGGTTGAACCACTCAACTAGCTAGAGTTAACAGTGTAGTAGGTATACTTTTTCTAGGGGAACCTACCTGGGGAGGTGGCACCCCTTCAGTCGGAGCGGCTGAGGTGGAAGTAGAATAACTTTCTCTTGCAGTAGAAATTAGTCTGCCCAAAGGGACACCAATCACGGGTGGATTGAAAGGACGATCCTGAATGATCACAGGATCGTTTAAGTCAGTTAGAGGTGAATTAAAGTTCCTTGCAAACTCGTCAGCCTGCAAGTCTTCTATCTGAACTGTGTTTAAATTAAAACAGTTTTCCCTAAGTTCTGGTTCACCCAGAACTTCACTAACTCCTATCGGTTCGAAAGAACCGTCCATGTCCAATCCCCGCATTTGAGGGGGAGGTGGAGGTTCCAATGTGATAAGCGGAGGAAATTTTTGTAACCTTCATGACTTTCTGATAGATTGGTCCTCCAGGATTTTAAATTTTACTCTTCACACCCTAAGGTCAACTAAAAACATAGACAAACCTGCATATAGCAATCACTACAAAATCTCCTAAAGTCTCAACAATCACAAGGGGTATAAGATATGCTTTCATGAATAAAGATGAGAGATAGTTTCTTGGTGTCCTTGAAGAGGTTCTTAGGCATAAGTAAAGGAATCGTCCACCACCCTCCTACACTTTCAACAAGGGTTACCTTCCAAGCCCATCCAAGGTGAACCAGAAATAGACTTCTGGTTTACCTGTGTATAAACCCTAGATGTCCAAGAGACTAGAGGCTACCTTAACTATATCAATAGTCTGGGGGGACAGTCACAAGACTGATTCATATGCATGGGCAGGGTAGCAAATCCCAAAAATATATCTAGGACAGAATCTCTAGATGCATAAAAACCTTGGTCTACGTTTTGATAAGGAATCAGAGGGTTATCTCCTCAGTCCAAGCCTCCACACAGCGTCATGCTTAACTTCTGTTTGAGAGGAGCTTCCCAGATACTATCAACACAGAGAAGGATTTACCTATCGATTGGCCAACTAAATCTGAATTTAAGTACTTGTGGGGAGTTTACACTTCCTATCCCACAAGTCTATCCTAATCTAGTAGGTGTATGACCGTATAAAACAAAACTTACTAATAAATTTTAAATTATAGCGTTCATTTTAAGGGCTATTCTTAGTCAGAGGGTAAGTGGCGTGAATGACTATGATATTACAGACTCAATAAGAAAATTAAAAAGGTGTATAAAATGAATTCCAAAGCAAATTATAACTACCTAAAAAAAGCTTCTTTTTCTTTTTGTAGATATGAACTAACGAAATTACAACTAAGAGAAATATAAGACTTATTTTTTGTAATTTTTGAGATTTTATTCAAAAAATTGAAAATAAAACTACAGTATGCAATTCAAATGCAAATATTTCCAATGCTTTTTTTTCACTTTTCAAACTCTTCAAAAATTACTATGCACCTAAATGCAAAAATTCTTGAGTATGCTTGAATAATCAGACCATAAAGCAAGCAAAATGAAGTATAGCAGATCTATAAGAACCAAAATCAACCACCTAAGGAAGAGACTTGAAAAACACCTAGCTTGGGAAAAAATAATGAATGAGATCCACTGAAATCATTAAAAGGCAAGTGACAAACTGAAACTACTTGGAAATAGTACAGGGTACAAGGTATCTAAAATCCTGATCACTGATTCAGATACATAGCACTGAACCTATCACCCAAACAAGATAATCCACCTCAAATTGCTAAAAGAAAGAAGACCCAAATAACAAAAAACTCAAGGACTTACTGAAAAGCACAAAGTATGGTGCACAGGGATTTCAGACCTACAGTAAAATGCCAGCACTAAAAGTCCCCAAAGCAAAGAAAAATCCAAATAAGACAGGGACAAGCAACCCTACCTAAAAATATGCTTCTAAGAGATGTACGCGACTATCTAACAAAACAACCTATGTACTGTACATGACTGTTTAGTATAGAAACTCACATATACAAATTATTGTACACGACCATGTAGCACAGCAACCCCCGTACATCATAAAAAAATTTCAAAAAAGAAAAAATAATGAAGGTCTCTAAAACACTGCTGCAAATCAAAACCAAGATATAAAACCATACACTGAATCAAATCAAAGACTAGGCAAGTATCTACAGGACTAACCCACAGCAGTTTGGACTCCCCAGTTCGGTTGTTTAGGATTAAGCACCCTTGTAACCTAGGGTCTGGGGTTACCAAGTTACTACTAACCTTGTAGACAATCATCTTTACTAGAGAATAGAAAGGGAATAGGAAGAAAGCCTTGACTTACTTGATTACCGACAATTTATCCAAGCTTGATCTTCTCCCACTCCTCTTCTCTCCAAAGCTTCCAAGGATGCACCTCTTTCACCTGTAAAGAGCAAATTCTCCAAGTACTATCTCATGCATGTATATATAAGAGTTTAGATAAACAATATGTCAAGTACATAATCAAATATATTCATTAACCACGATACATGAAAGAGACTCAACACAATGTTGGAAGAAGAATTCTCTTTATTAACAATCAATGAATGAGATAAGAATACAACCTAGCTTCTGAGACAAGGACTCCTCTACAACCAAAGGACTCTGAGTTCTGCTGCTCCAAGACTTCTGAAGATNTGAAAGAGACTCAACACAATGTTGGAAGAAGAATTCTCTTTATTAACAATCAATGAATGAGATAAGAATACAACCTAGCTTCTGAGACAAGGACTCCTCTAGAACCAAAGGACTCTGAGTTCTGCTGCTCCAAGAATTCTGAAGATATACCACCAGCATAACTTTTCTCTCCAATCTTGATTGATTAATTCCCTCCACAAGGCCTCTATTTATACTTTGGGAAATAGAGTGATTTCGAATGTTGGGGTGGTTGAAATAGTTGGGATAGTTAATGATTAGGGCCCAAATAATCTCCATTAATCATGTTTTATATTTTTTAAGGTCGAATTGAGGTGTACGCGACTATTAATATAGGAAACCCACACATGACATGTGAGTTGCTTAAAGGAAACCCGCGTACGCTGATGTACGCAGGTTGCAATGCAGATAGTCACGTACAATACATGAGTTGCAATGGAGATAGTCGCGTATGCAACTCAACACTTAGAAAAATTATGTAGCAAGCTAGTTTAAAGGTAAATGCATCTCAAGTCATGCCCATCTATAGTGTTTTGCATGAGTTGCAATGGAGATAGTCGCGTATGCAACTCAACACTTAGAAAAATTATGTAGCAAGCTAGTTTAAAGGTAAATGCATCTCAATTCATGCCCATCTATAGTGTTTTGGAAATATTCAATCCTAATATGTCCTTTTGTGTACCAACATAAGGAATGTCGGCACTCGGACAGAGAAGTGCCATTTGGGTTAATAACAGTGTGTGAGGGTCATTTATATGGGTCAGCAATGGACCAGAAAATTGTACATGTTGGCTATTTCTGTCCCACGATCTTCAAATATTGTGTGGATTTTGTGAATCGTTTTCATCCGTGTCAGCTCTACACCAGAAAATGCAATCACGTCCTGCTCTGTTATTTCCCGTCATAGAGGTAGTACCCTTCACTAAGTTGGGGGCAGATTACGTGATGTGCAATCTAGTTTCTACTGGGGGGCACAAATACATCATTTTCATTGTATACTACTTCACAAAGTGGGTAGAGGCAATTCCTACCTTCAAAGCAGACGATGAAACAAGAACTTACTTCAGTTTTAACCAAATCATTACTCATTTCGGTATACCAAAGGAGATTGTCACTGACCATGGTAGTCACTTCCCGAATAGTATGATGACCCAACTGACTATTGTGCTAGGGTTTAAGCAATACCACTCATCTTCCTTCTACCCACAAACAAATAGACAAGTAGAGGCAGCTAACAAAACTTTGAAAACCATTCTAAAGCGTACCATTAACGCAAGCCAGTCAAATTTGAACATCATGCTATATCCTGCACTTTGGGCGTACCAGACTAATGCCAAGACTACTACAGGTTTTTCACCTTTCCAAATCGTTCGCGGGGTGGAAGTAGTCACATCATTCGAATGAGAGATTCCATCTCTTAAGATAGTTATTCATGTGCTTATCGACACCATGGAATTATAAGAACATTTGCTTCACTTAGAAAATTTAGATGAACAACATAGAGATGCATTGACAACAAACGCATCTCACAAGAGTAGGGTAAAAAACCAATATGACAAAGCACTCAATCCAAGGGATTTTTCTAAAGGGGAACTTGTTTTGCTATGGGATCAAGACAAGGAGCCCCTGGGGGAAGAAAAATTCAAGTCTATGTGGTTAGGCCCCTACGTCATGTAAAATGTTTTGAAAAAGGGATCATATTAGTAAACTGATTATGATGGAAATAAGTTGCCTGATCCTAGAAATGGGCTCTACCCGAAGAAGAACAACGCTTAGGCATGGTGCTTGTTCTTGGATTTTTATTGTATGTATTTTTATGTACAATAGTTATCTGGTTAGTGTTTCTTATATAGTCTATTGGTTGTTAGAGATGTTAGCTAAGTGGTTCATAGCTTTTGCGGATGGCGCTAGTTGCCACACTTGTAACCTGGCTTGCCTCATGGGTTATCTATTCACCCTCAGGATAGCTAGTTGCCTCTAGTGATGCTTGCTTAGGTCATGCTACTAATAATGTGGCTAATTACATGGAAGTTATTGAGTTGTTATCAGATGCTACACTACATGGAATTACCCGTCTGGAATTTAGAATTGACTCACAGCTTATGGTTTCCCAGCTCAATGGTGATTATCAGGTGTGAAACCCTACTTTGCTACATCAGTTTTTGCATGTAAGATTGCTTGAAATAAATTTTGAATATATTTCATTTAATCACATTTCAAGGAATGAAAATACAATTACTGATGCCTATGCAAACTACATATTAGATTGGAACTTAACACACATTTTGTAAAATAAATATAACAAATACATTTGAAACACATGTAAATAACCAGAAAACAAACACACACACACACACACTCACACATTTATGTATGTAAAATATGTCTATAGATATATCGAGTTTTTAATCCAAATATCCTGTCATAACTGTATAAATATACAAAAAAATAGGATCATAATCTGTATGTATGCCTATAGATCTAAGCCTGTTCCTCAGCCTCCTCGGCTACAACTGCCTCTTCCTCCTCCCTGTAATGTATAACGGCCCTATATACCCTTATAATAAGGCATATCCAAGTCCTCATGTTATCTCCTAAATAAATCAGTCCTCAATAAGTTAGACTTATAAGATTTATATTGGGTAGAGATAGGAGGTCAAAAAATGTTTTTAAAGGTTTTCAAGGATCATTGTGAAAGATTGAGGTGTTAATGAAGTTTGGAACACTTTTGACTCTGTTTTCTAATAAAATATTTGAAGCTCAGCTTTCGGTGGCTTAGGCAAACATCTCAACGGTTCATTAGCCACCGAAAAGCCCAGCTTTCGATAGCTTAAAAATAGAATTCAGGGCTACCTTAGACACCGAAAACGCATTGAAGTTAAAATGGTTGGCACATCCATCACCCTTAGTAACCATAAACATGAAGAGCGCCACCACCAAGCCATTAACCACCGAAAAGACATGAATTGCAAAAAATCATGAGTTGGTAAGAGGGGTCGTTATGAAACTGAAGTGACCTATCAAAACCCAAACCCTCTCTGCCCTCCACCTGTCCCATGTCTATGATCGAACCACCACAAAGCATTGGTTTCCATTTATAATGATTACGGCACTGGCTATACTATGGGTCTCATCAAAATGTACTGTAACCCTGCTCAAATCCAAATTGCCAGTCATCTCCCTCAAAATCAATACCCCCTCCTTAATTCCTTCCACATTTCTTTCATGCGTCCTCGTTGAGCCAAGCTTCCCTGAAATATAGCACTGTAATTTCCTTCTCCAGGGTTTGAAGTTTCAATTTTTTGCAAGTACAGAAGAAAAATATAGGAAATGAAGAAAGGAGGAGGACCTTCCCTAAGAAAGGAGCTGGGTGATATTGGCTACCTCGAATCACACCTAGAGGTATGTCAACTTTTCAAAGACTCGAGCTGCTATAGGTTCTCTGAAAATATTCAGGGATCCCATCAGCAAGTGGCAAAATCCTTTTCCCTCTCCATTGATGGCTCGACATCAGTGATTGGCAGAGAAGAATTCCAAGTGGATGAGGCTCTTATAGCAGAAGTAACAGAGCTCCCAAGGACTGCGGAAATCTAGTTCAAAACCATAATCACAAAGAATGTAGAATTCAGGTTGTACCTGAAGCCTGAGCAGAAGGACATTATATGGAAGAAGAGCATTCCTACATCCTGGCTTGAGGAAAAATGGCATCACTTGTTGAAGGCAATTCTGGTCTACATAACTTGTGATGGAAGGTATAATAGGGTAATGATATACCATTTCAAGTTAATGAACCATTGTACTAGTAGGAACCCCTTGAACTTGCCTTTTTACCTATACAAAATCCTGACTAAAATGGCCCATCAAGTTAAATCCAAGCCACCAATATTGCAGGCAGGCTATCCCACCATGGATTGATCAAGTTAATTGTCCTTGAACTGCTGCAAAGAAGGAATGTGGCCTGGACATACTTCCTATTTTGGAATGAGTTTGAGACAGAATTGCAGCCAGAGGACAAAAGGAAGTCTTCTTCAAAAAAGTTCTCCACTCCCAGAAGTGGTAAGAGGAAGAGGAGGTCCATCTCTCCAATTGTAGTGGATTGGGCCTCTCCATCTCCTAAGAGCAAGAAGGCGAAGAGGAACCTGGATTTCAGTGAAAAGGAAGAGGAGTTTCTAGCACTAGGAAAAAATATACTCAACCTACCTTACTTTGATTCTGAGGATGAAGAGGAACATGAAACTAACCTAGCAGATAAGTTTCAAATAGGGAAGGAGGAGTTTCCATCACCTACACCAAAGGAGGATCAATATGAACCAGTGGTAGAGGCTTCATCCAGCAAACCTAGATCCCAAAAAATCAATCAGTTGCTGAGGCAGGTGTATGAGATAGAAGTCTTGGAGAGGGAAATCAAAAGAACCAATGGGAGGTTAACCAAGAGGAATGTTGAATTGTATGACTCTCTACAGGAGATAAAAAGGAAGTATACCAAGCTGGAGGAGAGCAATCTCAGGTTAAGGAAAGAGAACACTAGGATCTGCAGGAAAATTAGGCTTTCCAAATTGCAAACAAGGAATTATAGACCTCAATCTCATGCTCACCAAAAGCTGGAAACCCTAGCAGAAGTAGCAATGAGCCTTTTTTTCCTAGAGGCATCCTATGATGCTGCTGCCATCCCAAACCCTAGGCAGGCTGCAGAGACACCCAAGGGTCAGCACTGAAGCCTTAAAACATCAAGGTAAAGTGTGATGACAATTTTGATTAAAATTTCAAAATAGACTTTTTGGTGGCTTAGGCAAACAACGCAACTATTCATTAGCCATTGAAAACAGATCTTTCGACAGCTTACAGGCCCAACGTTTTTCTTTCTTAGCCACTGAAAGCACAGAAGAGTGCAGAAAGGCATAGTTTCACATAGAACCAACTTTTGTTGATCCAAACACCTCATGGATGATTTATAAGGTTGGAAATTAATTAAAGGCACTAGTATTTTGGCTCTATTTTAGTTTTGAAGGTGCCATCGAGGTAAATTAGGTCACATATCCTTCCTACTCTGACAAAGTGTGACTTTTCTTCCAAATGGAAAGTTTGAGTTCTACTTCAGTGTCTACTACAGCTATTAAAGAGTTCGAGGAGTAGGAATATTTTGGAGTTAGGTATATTGGCAATCAAGATAGGATATTGACATAGTTTTAGCAAATAGTTATGACTATCTATTTTTAGTAATTTCGATCCAATTTTTTAGGATCTAAAATAAATTTTGTAAAGGCTATAAAGCCTATGACTAATGTAGAAGAAAGGGTTAAACTTTGGATACTTTTAGACACTTATTGTATTCAAGCTTCTCATGTTCTTTGTCACTTAATACAAGCTCTTTATCCATTACATGTTCATCTTTCATCTTCTTCCTATTATGTACTTGTGCTTGGATGTTTCATTCATGTTTATTCTATTTACTTAATGCAAGATAGCTTTCATCCTATATCTGTGTGGATTATTGGAATTACAAGTTCATATGTGAGTGCCTTATGTGTGAATCTACCAGCATAGTGAGTTCTTCACCTATTCACCTTTATTACAAACCCTCTAAACTTTGATAGTTAGAAGCCTTGTCTATTTGATTGAGTATTATTCCATTCTTGAGTGAGTGAGGTCTTGTTCGTAATTTGACTTGATCCATTGAGTAAACCATTTAAAAATATTGAAGTTTCAAGGCATCTTCGAGCTACAACCTAGAAGAGTTTCTTGGAGAGATAACAAATTGGTGCCATTGCCGTGGAGAAGAGATTGAAGCTCAGCTTCCTTGGGGAACGACATAGGTCCAACTTTGATGATAGACAAAGTCTGGACACTGTTATGGTTGTAATCATCTATTTGGAGACTCCATTGGAATAAGGTGGCTTCGAGAATACCAATTACCAGAGCAAATCCTCAAAGGCCACTAGTAACACCTGTTTTAGATCCTGAAAATATTATAAGGAGAGGAAGAGCTTCACAAAGGCAGGCTTCCATATTTGCAAGGGGAGATGCACCAAGCACTTCCAAAGGTATTTCTCATGTTGTATCAAATAGAAACCCCTTTAAATCTTCTTCTACTGAAGCATCTAGTTCTCAAAAATTTATAAGTGAATCAAAAAATTTGAGGGTTGGCGAATCTTCAAGCATTGTTGCTTGTGTAGATTCAATCCCTGGAAACTCCACTGAGGTAGATATACCACCTATACTTCCTCAACTACCACCTACACCAGTAGCAACTTATTTTTCCCTTTCCATACCCACATCCAATATGGTTGCCCCTCTGACCAAGATGGAGAGAAACCTCATTGCCAGATATGCCCCTCTAAATTTTCCTAACCTGCTTTCTGCTATGCCTACTGGAGATTATCTAAAATATATGCCTAAGTTCACTGGGGAGGGAGATTTTAAAGCTGAGGAACATTTAGAGGCATTCTATAGTTATGCTGAGAATATAAACATTGAACAGGAGGATGTGTAGACTAGGATTTTTGTGCAGAGTTTAGATGGTCAAGCTAGGAAATGGTTCAAAGAGTTACCTGTTGGATCAGTAGCCGGCATTGAAGCTCTAGATGACATATTTTTGAAGCATTGGGGAGAAATAAGAGACCACCTTTACTATATCACAGAATTTAGATATTTGAGGAGATAGAATGGTGAGTCTGTTTCAAATTTCACAAAAAGATTTAACAAAATGTTCAGCAAGATCCTTGTTGAGATCAAACCTACATATACCTCATCCAAAATCACTTATGCAAATGCTTTTGATTATGAGTTATGTCTTCTTCTTATAGAAAGAAGATCTGCTTATTTATCACTCATGCAAGATGTTGCTCTTGAAGTTGAGTCTAATATTGTTGCATCTCAGAAAATTAAGGGAAAAGTGGACAGGAGGAAACAATCTTCAGATCCCTTAGGTTCTTCTTCATTAGAGAACAAAATGGAAAAAATGGCCAAGATGTTGGACAGCTTAACAACTGAGATGTCTAAACTTAGATATCGAGGTCAACTACCTGTAAGGGGTAAAGGGTCAAATGACTTTTCTCCCAGAAAACCTAATATTTTCCCTTACAGAAGGAATAACCCACAGGCTTAGATCCTTCAAAGGGATAAGAATCTAGATGAGGAACAAAGAATTAGAGATCCTTTCCGAAATGTGTTGTTAGAAGAATAAGAAGAGTTTGCTCAGGGAGAAGGAGAAGCAAAAGAAAATATCAACTGCATGGAAGATGAAGTTGACCTCTCTTTATTGACACAATCAGATTATGAGGAAGCCCTCATCAATGAGGAGATCACTGAAGAATCCTTGTATCAGGAAAATGATCAAGTGGTTATAATCTGAGGTCCAGGATTGTTGCTCCCAGAAAGAAGAGTCTCGTCCCTATAAATAATCTTGCTCCTCCTCCTAAAAATATTGTTGCTCCTGCAAAGAAGATGGCTGCTCCTCCAAAGTAGCAGCAAAATCCATTGTAGCTATCAACCCATGATCCTATCCAGCTCAAACCTCCATCACAAGAGGTAAG